>SKCR01051075.1:0-38478 GCA_019454045.1 Zanthoxylum bungeanum | reverse complement strand
TCAAGATGGAAGTATCACTTCAGTCATATGGAGATGATGATCACGCAGGGATAGAGAACTAGTACTCTTAAATGCTGCAGCTATCAGGATAGTATGACTAAGTCATGATTATCCGATACAGACTAGTTGCTAGTGATCCGATATATGATTCGTACGGGGCAGACACAATTCCAGGCCTAGGCCTAGCATGTGATATCTGATATTGGATCATATTACGCAATACATTGTATACCACGCCTGATACAGATTATATATTTCCATGTTCAATATATTTCTGGAGAATTGGGTAGGCAAGGTGCTTTGCTAGAAGCCAATCATGTCTTGTAAATCCGTAGAACGTGGTACGAGGTACGCACGTGTTCAGATGGTCCGATGACCTATTACTGCCAACATATCCAGGATCTCTTGGGGCGCTTCCCAAAGATTCATCGATGACATTTGACTCGAACATAATTATTCTGGGGATTAATTACGGAAAGAATTAATCTAGGATTAATTATGAGAGAGAAAATTAATCTGGGATTAATTGCGGCAAGAATTAATCTGAGATTAATTCATCGAGAAGATAGAACGTGATTAATTTGGAATTAATCGGCAAATTAAATTTAATAGTTAAATTGGATTTTACTATTTAATTTATTTAATTGGGCTAAAATAATATTTTGGATATATTAATTGAAATTGGATTTCACTACGGAATTAAATTGGATTTTAATTCAAGCGAACGAATTAATTTGGAATTAATTCGTAAGCGACTTTCATAATAATTTTGTTCGGCATTATTATTTAATTAAATTAGATTTAATTACGTCGCGACGGAAAATTTGTTTAATATCGGATTAAACGAACCCGGGCCCAAAGTGTGTTGTGTAAGCCAACTAAATTTGGAATTTAAAATGGGGGGACCCACACTTACATCAATGTCAACACATTTGATGGAGTAGTTGACCATTATAAATGAAGCATTTAAACACAACAACACAACGTTTTAAGTTACTATTCATCATCACTCTCTTTTTCTCTCCTTTTGGGTGTGAGCCCTTCTTTCTCCATAGACAAATTTTGCTCCAAAATTTGTCAAAGCTCGTACTTTAGAGAGTCAAACAAGGTGATAGGGAAACTCACCCAAGAGTTTGGAACTCAATACAAAGGCTTGGAGCATCCACAACAAAGAAAAGTTTTGAACTCCTAATCCAAATCAATGTAAGTATTTCACAACTTATTTTTGATTTTCTTCACACTAGAATCATGTTTAGGATCTTTGGCAAGTCTTAGAGACACTAACAATGGTATCATGAGCCACCTAAACTTTATTTTAAATTTTAGGGTTCTTAAATTTAATTTGGGATTTTTTGCTTGGAGCATGATTTTTCCAAATTGATTGTTTGGTTATGATTAGATGATGATAAATTAGATTTGTGCATCATTGGATTTGAGAAAATTGATTGGATCAAAATTTCCCCAAATTCCTTATTGTGGCCGAATGTATACCCTAGAATGCTCATGGTGATTTTTTGAAAATTAGACAATTGGATATGTTTAAAGCATGAAATAAATCTTGTATGTTGATTTAATTGGATTGAAATCAAATTGAGTGTTATTTTATGCAATTGCCGTGAGATTAAGCATGTTGGAATGGATTGATTTTACCTCAATTTTGTGTTGGACATGAATTTGAGAATTAAAGTATAATTAATTTGATTAATTGATGTTTTTGAAATATTAAATTAATCAATTAATTATGGCAATTACACTTTAATTAAATTAATGTGATATTTGGAATATTATGTTAATAATAAATTAGACTTTAAATTGATTGGGCTAATTTATTATATTTGGGCTAATGGGCTTGGTTGGGCCAAGTTTGGTTTTGGACAATTGGGTTGGATCCAATTGGGCCTAAAACCATTTCCATAAAGTTCAAATATGACTTTTGGGCCTTTAAAAATTTAATTGGGTCTAATGGGCCTAAATTGATTTTTTGGCATAAGGTGATTCCTATTTGGGCCTTGGCATTTTGGGTTTGATCCATTATGGCCAAAGCCCATGCCTAAAAATTAATTGAAAGCCCATTGGACTTTAATTGAATCGTATTGGATGCTAATTGGGCCTTTGAGACCCATTTGGATTGGATTTGGAATCCAAGTCTAAAAGGCACTATTGTAAGTGTAATTATTTAATTTGGAATTAAATATGAATTAGTATTGGATACAATTTAAATTGGATTTAAAATTGTAGTTTGATATAATTCAAGAATATGTACTTTGAGTATTTATATATAAACGAGTTGGACTCGCGCAAATCAAATCGTTGTATGAACATTGGATGGTCATTAATTCAAAGATTAATTAATTGGATTAGATTGATTGAATAACATTCTTTGTGTGAATACTTGGATGTATTTATATGAATAATGTATATCGGATGGATATTAGTTGGGTGGGGGTAATTTTGGAAATTGTTGTAAATTTGGATTTTTTTTTAAAATTAAACCTGCGTGTCCAGCCTTTCACCACCTAATCTCTTTGTATTTCTCTTCTCACCAATTCCCCTCAATGCAAATGAGGTTTCTTTTAGTGTTATGTAATTGGGTAGAAGAATGTAAAGTGCTAGCGGGAGAGAGGAAAGAGAGTGTGATTTGTTCTAGGAACAAATTGTATTATATATCCATCGGCCTATCATTATTATTTTAATCGCGCCTTATTGTGCTTTTAGAATGCATGTTTAAGGTGTATGATGAGACCTAATCAAAGATAATAAATTGGTTGCCAATTTACACGAAAAACCCTCACTTTAATATTAAGCGTTTTCCTTCCATTGAGTGGTTCTCTCTCAAGATCTAAGATTGGCATTGGTTTGTTGGCCAAAGTCAAGATCATTGTCCATCGCGGATGTGTTTGAACCACGAAAGCTTTGTTTCATATCGCATGTCTTGGGCAGTTGTGATTTGTTGGCCAATGTCAATGTCACTTCTGTACATCGACGTGGATTACGAAGTTTTCCCACTGTCAATGGGTCACGCTTAACTGGAATCATTAAGGTTGTTGAGCCAAAGCCAAGGCTTAGTTGATTCAGAGGAAAAAGTTAGGATGATATATTGGATATATGTTTTGGACTTGGAGGTCCACCTATCAGATCTAGGAATTGGATGGCATCCAATTGATCTTAGAGATCTACCTAGTTAAGTTTCATACAGTTTGTTGGCCAAAGTCAAGGTTGTGTGTTATTTAACGGGATCCTAACCCACTAGGAAACTGGCTTTCCCGAGTACTCCACAGAGGGTTAGAGGCTCGCCCAAAAATAGTGGGAGGCCAGTAATAAATTTGCAATATCGTTTAATACTTGCTTATACGTTCTCCTTTATTTTAATTATAGTCGTTATAAATATATATTAGTTGGACTAATATCTTTTATTGCTCTCATTGAATAGTTGGACTGTTTTCACACTACTCCACTTGTAATTGGTTATATAGTTGGACTACAGTAACCATTGCATTTTTGAGTGTACTCAAAATCGTTGATTGAATAGTTGGACTATTGCAATCGAGATGGCTGGAAAGATTAGCGTTAGGGACATCGTCATGGGCGACAATGTCTTTAACGGCTCCAATTTTCCAGATTGGAAGATGAATCTCAGGATAGTCCTGAGAGCCGAGAAGTTACTCCATGTCATAGAGAAACCTCTCGGGCCTAAGCCCGGAGTTGATCAAATAGTAGAGAATGAGCTTTGGAAGACTCATTGTGGTGAAAACTCTAGTGCAAAATCTGTCATGCCTGCCGCAATGACTCCTCAGTTTCGTCGTCAGAATAAAGGATTGGATCCTTATAGTATGATGTTGAAATTGAAGGATCTTCATAGATCTAATCATAGATCTCAGAAGCACGAATTGCACAAGAACCTCTTTCGCTCGCGTATGTCAGAGGGTACGTCTGTCGAGCACTATGTGTCACAGATGATTGCTGACATCGAACAGCTAGGTCAGCTAGGCACAACCTTCGAGGTCGAGACTTCCATAGATTTGATCTTACAGTCTCTGCCCGACTGTTGAGGCGGGTTCGTCATGAATTATAACATGATGAACCAAGAGAATGGTAGTGTCCTACACATGCCACAAGATCACTAAGATGATTTGTGTGTGAATAAAACAAAGAGAGTTGCAAAAATACTCACATTGATCGGATGAGTTTCAGACTTTTTCTTTGTATTTCGGAAGCTCCAAGCTTTCTTTGTTGTTCCAAACGCAAGGGGGAGTTTCCCTATCACCTTAAGTTGACTCCCAAAGTGCTAGCAATGGTGAATTTTTGAAACAAAAATTCAAGGAAGAAGGAGGGAGTTTCGGCCAAGGCAAGGGAGAGAAAAGAGAGTTTGTGTTTTTTGATTTCCAAATTCAAATTTCAAAGTCAACTCTCAAAAGTTTAGTATATGCTTTACCAAAAGCAAAAGCAAAAGTGTTAGAGGGAAAATGACATTAAATGCCCAACCACTTTCATCACTCAAGTGACTAGTAATGTAAGTTGGTGGACCCTACCTTTTAAATTCAAAATTCAAGTGGCTTGCTCAACACACTTTGGGCTCGGGTTCGTTTAATCCGATTAAACGAATTTTCCATCGTGACATAATTAAATCCAATTTAATTAAATAATAATGCATAGTAAAATTATTACGAAAGTCGCTTGTGAATTAATTCTAAATTAATTCATTCGCTCGAAATTAAATTCTGATTTTAATTCCATTTTGAAATCTGATTTCAATTATATATCCAATATATTATTCAATCGATAAATTCAAAATTAATCGTGTTTTCTCTTCTGTTGGAATTTTATCCCAGAAAAATACTTGCCGCAATTAATCCCAGATTAATTTTCTCTCTCATAATTAATCCCAGATTAATTCTGTTCGAGTCAAATGTCATCGGTGAATCTTTGGGAAGCAAACCAAGAGATCCATGGATATGTTGGCAGTAAATCCAGTTGTCAGACTATCCGAACACGTGCGTACCCGGTACCATGTTCTTATTGATTTACAAGACATGGTTGGCTTCTAGCAAATTACCGTGCCTACCCAATTCTCCAGAAATATTCAACGAAGAATATACAATCTTTATCAGGTTTAGTATACTAAGTATTGCGTATTACGATCCAGTATCGGATGTCACATGCTAGGCCTAGGGCTGGAATTGTGTCTGCCCCGTACGAAGCACATGCCGGATCACTAGCAACTAGTCTCTATAATCAGATAATCATGACCTAGTCATACTATCCCGATAGCTGCAACATTTAAGAGTACCAGTTCTGTATCCTACATGATCATCATTTCCATATGACTGAAATGATATTTCCATCTTGACATCACACCCAATACACTACGATTTTCAGTATACCCAGAAGAGGCGTACACAGAACCTGTTAAAGCTCCGGACGACCAAAACCAAAGCATATTGATTGTCGCAAGTATTAGCGATGCAAGTCTCAAGTTAAGACCAAATACACCTACCCTGATTAAGATTTCCATAGACACATAGTCATACTGCCAATGAGATTTCGAGGGGTCTATCCAAAGTGAAGTTATTCCCGGTCCAACGGCTAACAGAACCTCCTATCACACTTGCATAAATATCCAATACTTAAAGATATGAGAACTATGTCGTTATGCTTCCATAACGTGCACAAGTGCAATACTAGCCTATTCCGCATTATCGATGTCCAGTCTCGATAATACTACGACTATGGATATTTAATGATTAAACCTTTCATGGATTAATATTGTCTCATATCTTATTAATCTGGTACTAATCATATGTAATTTTATCATTTATATATCTAAGTAATCCAATTACAAAATGATAAAAGAGCAATTTCCTTTGTTACATAGTTAATTTGTACAAATAACACCACGTCTTTTACAAATAGTGATGCTATGGGTCATAATTGTCCAAAAATCTCCCACTTGCCTATAGTCATGCTTTTGCTGAGATATCGCTTTCATCAGCAGTTCTGCAAGGTTATCATCTGAAACGATCTTGTCGATCTTGACCTCGCCACGATGTATGATCTAAAGAATCAGATGAAACCATTAAAGTACATACTTGGATCATTGATGGACCATAATTCTTTAGCATGTACTGTAGCCCAGCTCTTATGCTAACATAACTACTCCTAATCCAATTAGGAATTTTATAGATCCAAATTGCTTCTTTTGTTGCCTCAGCCGCAACAATGTATTCCGCTTTTGTTGTTGAATCAGCAACATTATCTTGCTTGGTAGATTTCCAACTCACTGCTCCATTTGTACAAACAAAATATGAACCCTTATTGCGACTTACAGTCCTCTTTATCGATTTGGAAACTTGCATCGGTGATCCCAGTCACCTCAAGTTCTCCATCTCCATAAATTAAGAAAACATCATTAGTTACTCTAAGATACTTAAGGATGTTCTTAACATCAATCCAGTGACCATCACCTGGATCGGTCTGATTGTGACTCCACATGATCAAAGCATATGAGATACCAGGTCATGTACATATCTTTCAATTTACGGTTCTCGGAGAGTGCCAACAACTTTTATATCTATCCCAGTAGATCTTTATTCCTAGAATAAAGGTTGCCTCTCCCAAGTTTTTCATGGAGAATTTTAATGAAAGCCAAGCTTTCACCGATTGTAACATGGGAATTTTATTTCCAAGAAATAATACATCATCAATGTATAAGACAATCAATGTTAGTGCGCTCCCACTAACTTTCTTATATACACAAGAATCATCATCGTTTTGAATGAAACTATATACCATTATGATCTCATCAAAACGTTGGTTCCAAGAACGCAATGCTTGCTTCAATCCATAAATGGATCGATTTAACTTGCAAACCTTGTTTGCATGTTTTGGCGTGACAAAACCGTCAGGCTGTTATTAAAATATCCTCCAAAAGGTTTCCGTTAAGGAAAGCGATTTTGACATTCATTTGCCATATTTCATAAATGAAATATACAGCAATATCAAGCATTATCCGAATGGATTTAATCATGGCAACAGGTAAAAGGTTTCATCGTAATCAACACTATGTTGATGACGATACCCTTTCGCTACAAGCCTAGCTTTGTATGTTTGTATGTTGCCATATTTCATGTATGTCTTCACCATGAAGACTCATTTGCTACCAATAGGCACAATGCCTTCTAGTACATCAACCAGTATCCAAACTTGGTTGTATACATAGAATCCATTCGGACTTCATGGCACTTTGCCATAAATGGAGTTGATACATTGTATCACTTCCTCATACATAGCCGGTTCGTATTCCTCAATAAAATTAATATCTTCATGAGGTGAGATCAGAAACTCATACCTCTTAGGTTATTTTCTGACTCTCTCCGACCTACGCAGTTCTTGTGTATTAGAAGATTGTGGAACAGTCTCATCCCTGATGAACTGTTGGAGTTCCGTACGGGATCGGTGCCAGGAACAGTATTACTCTGATTTTCATCAAGTTTTACTTTCCTCCCACTTACCACTGCATTTAGGAATTCCTCTAAGGAAAACCGCATGGAGAGCAACAAATATCTTTGTTCTCTTATGAGTTGTGGAATTGGTTTCTCTAGGATAACCAATTACAAATAGGCACTTATCCGATTTGGGTTCTAGTTTGGTACCATCCAAACGTTTAATTATATGCCCAGCATCCCCAAATCTTCAGGAATGAGAAACCCGGTTTCTTTCTTGTCCATATTTCATAAGGGGTCTGTCCAACAGACTTTTTCGGAACCTTATTCAAAATAAGTATAGCACTGTTCGATGCGTATCCCGTGAAGGAAATTGGTAGCTCAGTGTGACTCATTATTAACCTAACCATGTCCAACAAAGTCTGGTTTCTTCGTTCGGACACACCACTCAATTGAGGTGTTCCGGGTGGAGTTCACTATGAAAGAATACCATACTCTTTCAAGTAATGGAGAAACTCATTGCTCAAGTATTTTCCACCACGGTCCAACCATGACGTTTTAATACTTTTACCGGTCTGTTTTTCTACTTCGTGTCGAAACTCTTTGAATTTATCAAAGTTTCTGATTTGTGTTTCTTAAGAAACACATAACCATAACGCGATGCAACATCCGTAAAGGTTATGAAGTATTTTTATCCACCTCTAGCCTAGCTAGATATGGTCCCATTACGCACCATGAACGAGGGCTAACAGCTCGGTGGCACGTACACTTTACCGCTAAAAGGCGTTTTAGGCACTTTGCCTAATAAACAAGATTCGCATACGTCATTTTGAATTAGGATCAAATCCGTCCAAGTATCCACTCTTCGAAGTGTGGATATACGAGTCTTGTTAATGTGTCCCAAGACGACAATGCCACAAATAAGTCTCATCTGATTTATTCAGTTTGAGCCTTTGTTTGTCATGTTATATGTTTGAGATTCATTTATATTCGAAATATAAATACTGTTATTCACATCTAATGTGTATATCTCAATATCATCTTTATAAACAAACACCCAGTGTTCTGGAACATAAAGGTATACCCGCAATGGGTTAAACTAGAGATAATGTTTCATGTCAAACTAGGTACATCATAACACCTTCCTAATTTAAGTACATGCCCAAAGGGCAGTTCCAATACTTAGGTTCCCACAGCTAAAACAGCGACTCTCGTCCCGTTTCTGACTCGCAGGTCGATCTCATCTGAACCCAGTCTCCTGCTAATCAGCAGATCCCGCACATCAGTATATATATATGTACCACATCCAGTATCAAAAATCTAATTTTTAAAACTAGTAGTGGACATGTTTATAACAAACATACCTGAAGTCGGAGCCTTGCCCGTCTTCACATCCTTCATGTATGCCTTGTCCATACGGCAGTCACGCTTCCAGTGACCCCGTTTGCCATAGTTTAGGCAGACATATTGGGATATGTCATTTGTCTTCCCAGAAGACTGTGACGATTTTGCCTTTGCCATTTTCTTCACACCTTTAGAAGCCATCGGCCAAGGCGTCTTGCATTCGGGATGTCAAAGTAAGATGCGTCTTGCACTTCTTGCCCTTTTGGAAGCTCTGGCTCTGCCTTCTTGAGCATAGCCATCAACTCTCCAAGATTTTTCTCTTGATTCATGATGAACCTGCCCTAGCATTCGGGCAGAGACTATAAGATCAAATTTATGGAAGTCTCAGCCTCGTAGGTAATGACCAGCTAACCTAGCTGTTCGATGTCAGCAATCATCTGCGATACCTAGTGCTCGACATATGTACCATCTGACATACGCGAGCGAAAGAGCTTCTTTTGTAATTTGTACTTCTAAGATCTAAGGTTAGATCTATGAAGATCCTTTAATTTCAACATCATGGTATAAGGCTCTAATCCTTAGTTCTGACGACGAAATTAATGAGTCATTGCGGCAAACATAACGGATTGATCACTAAAGTTATCATCACAATGAGTCTTCTAAAGCTCATGCTCTACTATTTGCTCAACTCCGGGCTCAGGCCAGAGAGGTTTCTCTATCCAATAGAGTAACTTCTCACCTCTCAGGACTATCCTAAGATTTATTACCCAATCTGAAAAATTTAAGTCGTTAAAGACATTTTCACCTAGGATTATGTCCTTTGACACTAATCTTTCCAGCCATCTCGATTGCAATAGTCCAACTATCCAATCAACGATTTTGGGTACACTCAAATGTAATGGTTACTATAGTCCAACTATATGACCAACTACAAGTGGAGTAGTGTCTTGTACAGTCTAAGTGTCAAAGAAAGCAATATTAAATATTAGTCCAACTAATATATTTATAACAACGATAAATAAAATAAAAGAGCGCGTATTGGTAAGTATTTAAACAAAATTGCAAATTTAATAATTGCTTCCCACTATTTTTCGGTGAGCCTCTAACCCTCTGTGGAGTACTCGGGAAACCTAGTTTCCTAATGGGCTAGGATCCCGTTAAATAACACACAACCTTGACTTTGGCCAACAAGCTGTATGAAACTTAACTAAGTAGATCTCTAAGATCAATTGGATCACATCCAATTCCTAGATCCGGTTAGGTGGACCTTCAAGACCAAAACACATATCCAATATATGCAAATATATCCAATATATTTTCTAACCTTTTCCTCTGAATCAACTAAGCCTTGGCTTTGGCTCAACAAACTTAATGATTCCAGTTAAGAGAGATCCATTGACAGTGGGATAGCTTCGTAATCCACGTCGATGAACTAGAAGTGACCCTGACTTTGGCCAACAAGCCATAACCTCCCAAGACATGCGATATAGAACAAAGCTTTCGTGGTTCAAACACATCCGCGATGGACATTGATCTTGATTTTGGCCAACAAACCAATGCCAATCTTGGATCTTGAGAGAGAACCACTCAATGGAATGAAAAACGCTTAAATTTGATGAGGGTTTTCGTGTGTAAATTGGCAACCAATTTATTATCTTTGATTAGGTCTCATCATACACCCTTAAGCATGCATTCTAAAAGCATAATAAGGCGCGAAAAAAATTAATAATGATATGCGGATGGATATATAAAACATTGTTCCTAGAACAAATCTCTCTATTTTCCCCTCTCCCGTTAGCACTATTCATACTTCTACCCAATTACATAATACATTAAAGAAACCTCATTAACATTTAGGGGAATTGGTGAGAAGAGAAATACAAATAGAATAGAGATAATAGGCTGGACACACATGTCCAATTTAAATAAATTCTAAATTTATTACAACAATTTCCAAAATTACCCTCACCCTTCTAATATCCATCTATATATAATTATTCATATAAATACATCCAAGTATTCACACAAAGCATGTTATTCAATCAATCTAATCCAATTAATTAATCTTTGAATTAATGACCATCCAATGTTCAAACAACGATTTGATTTGCGCGAGTCCAACTCGTTTAAGAATAAATACTCAAAGTACGTATTCTTGAATTATATCGAACTACAATTTTAAATACAATTTAAATTGTATCCAATACTAATTCATTTTTAATTCCAAATTAAATCATTACACTTTTAAAGGTGCCTTTTAGAGTTGGATTCCAAATCCAATCTTTATGGGTCTCAAAGGCCCAATTAATATCCAATACTATTCAATTAAAGTCAAATGGGCTTTCAATTAATTCTTTAGGCATGGGCTTTGGCCAATATGGATCAAACCCAAGATGCCAAGGCCCAATAAGGAATCACCCTTTTTCCAAAAATCAATTTAGGCCCATTAGGCCCAATTAAATTTTTAAAGGCCCAATGTCATATTTTGGACTTTATGGAAATCGTTTTAGGCCCAATTGTATCCAACCCAATTGTCATAAACCAAATTTGGCCCAACCAAGCCCATTAAGCCCAATTACAACAATTATATTAATACATTTTTCCAAATTACATATTAATTCAATTCAAGTGTAATTAACATAATTAATCAACTAATCTAATGTTTCCAAAACACTAATTAATCCAATTAATCATGCTCTATAATTCCAATTCATGTCCAACACAAATTGAAGCAAAACAACTCATTCAAACATACTTAGGCTCATGGTTTTGACAAGAATTTATCATGCAATTTGATTTCAATCCAATTAAATCAATAACTAACATATATTTCATGCCAACAACACATCCAATTGTCAAATTTTCAAAAAATCATCATGGCACAACCTAGGGTATATTCGGCCATGTCAAAGGATTTGGAGATTTTTGATCTAATCAATTTTTCACAAATCCATCAATGCACAAATCCAATTCAACATCATATAAACATAACCACACAATCAATTTAGGTATTTTCAAACTTCAAGCAAAAATCCCAAATTAAAGTCCATAAACCCTAGAATTCAAATCAAACTTAGGATGGCTCTGATACCATTGTTAGTGTCCTACACATGCCACGAGATCACTAAGATGATTTGTGTGTGAATAAAATAAAGAGAGTTGCGGAAATACTCACATTGATCGGATGAGTTTCAAGACTTTTTCTTTGTATTTCAAAAGCTCCAAGCTTTCTTTGTTGTTCCAAACTCAAGGGTGAGTTTCCCTATCACCTTAAGTTGACTCCCAAAGTGCTAGAAATGGTGAATTTTTGAAACAAAAATTCAAGGAAGAAGAGAGATGAGTTTCGGCCAAGGCAAGGGAGAGAAGAGAAATTTGTGTTTTTGTGTTTTTTGATTTCCAAAATCAAATTTCAAAGTCAACTCTCAAAAGTTTAGTATATGTTTTATCAAAAGCAAAAGTGTTGGAGGGAAAATGGCATTAAATGCCCAACCACTTCCATCACTCAAGTGACTAGTGATGTAAGTTGGTGGACCCCACCTTTTAAATTCAAAATTTAAGTGGTTGCTCAACACACTTCGGGCTCAGGTTCTTTAAGCCGATTAAATGAATTTTCCATCACGACGTAATTAAATCTAATTTAATTAAATAATAATGCCTAGTAAAATTATTACGAAAGTCGCTCGCGAATTAATTCTAAATTAATTCGTTCGCCCGAATTAAAATCCGATTTTAATTCCGCTTTGAAATCCGATTTCAATTAATATATCCAATATATTATTGAATCGATTAATTCCAAATTAATCGCGTCCTCTCTTCTGTTAGAATTTTATCCCAGATAAATATTTGCCGTAATTAATCCCAGATTAATTTTCTCTCTCATAATTAATTCCAGATTAATTTTGTTCGAGTCAAATGTCATCGGTGAATCTTTGGGAAGCGACCCAAGAGATCCATGGATATGTTGGCAATAAATTCGGTTGTCGGACTATCCGAACACGTGCGTACCCGGTACCACGTTCTTATCGATTTGCAAGACATGATTGGCTTCTAGCAAAGCACCGTGCCTACCCAATTCTCAAGAAATATTCAATGAAGAATATACAATCTTTATCAGGCGTAGTATACTAAGTATTGCGTATTACGATCCATTATCGGATGTCACTTGCTAGGCCTAGGGCTGGAATTGTGTCTGCCCCGTAAGAAGCACATGTCGGATCACTAGTAACTAGTCTCTATAATCAGATAATCATGACGTAGTCATACTATCCCGATAGCTGCAATATTTAAGTGTACCAGTTATGTATCCTACGTGATCATTATCTTCATATGACTGAAGTGATACTTCCATCTTGACATCACACCCAATACACTACGATTCTCAGTATACCCAGAAGAGGCGTACACAGAACCTGTTAAAGCTCCGGATGACCAAAACCAAAGCATACTGATTGTCGCAAGTATTAGCGATGCAAGTCTCAGGTTAAGACCAAATACACCTACCCTAATTCGGATTCCCATAGACACATAGCCATACTACCAATGGGATTCTAATGGGTCTATCCAGAGCGAAGCTGTTCCCGGTCCAACGGCTAACAGAACCTCTTATCACACTTGCATAAGTATCCAATACTTAAATATATGAAAACTATGTTGTTATGCTTCTATAATGTGCACAAGTGCAATACTAGCCTATTCCGCATTATCGATGTCCAGTCTCGATAATACTACAACTAGGGATATTTAATGATTAAACTTTCGTGGATTAATAATGTCTCATATCTTATTAATCTGGTACTAATGATATGGACTTTTATCATTTATATATCTAAGTAATCCAATTACAAAATGTAAAAGAGCAATTTCCTTTGTCACATAGTTAATTTGTACAAAGAACACCATGTATTTTACAAATAGTGATGTTATGGGTCATAATTGTCCAACAGAGAAGACTCATGGAGAGTTGATTGCTATGCTCAATGAGGCAGAGCCAGAGCTTCTAAAGGGCAGGAAGCGTGGGGCGCACCTTACTTCGACATCCCAAAAGGCCAAGGCTTGGCCGAAGGCTTCTGGGGGTGTGAAGAAAAGGAAGAAAAGGGGCAAGGCCAAATCATCAAAGTCTTCTGGGAAGACTAAAGACATATCCCAAGATGTCTGCCTACATTGTAGCAAACGGGGTCACTGGAAGCGTGACTGCTGTGAGTACAAGGCGAAGTTGAAGGAAGTGAAGACGGACAAGGCTCCAGCTTCATGTATGTTTGTTACAAACAAGTCCACTACTGGTTTTAAAATTTGATTTTTGATTCTGGATGTGGTACTCACATATGTACTGGTGTGTAGGATCTGCTAATTAGCAGGATAATGGCTTCAGATGAGATTGACCTACGAGTCAGAAACTAGACGAGAGTCGCTGTTTTGACCGTTGGGACCTATGTTTTGTATCTGCCCTTGGGGCATGTAATTACATTAGGTGACTGTTATTATGTACCTAGTTTGACTAAGGAACATCATCTCTGTATCTAGTTTAACCCAATGCGGGTATACCTTTGCATTCATGAACACTGGGTGTTTTGTATATAAAGATGACATTTTGATATGTACATCAGATGTTAATAATGGTCTTTATATTTTGAATATAAATGAATCTCAAAAATATAACATGACAAACAAAAGGCTCAAATTGAGTAAAACAGATAAAATTTTATGTGGCATTTTCATCTGGGACACATTAACGAGACTCGTATATCCACACTTTCGAAGAGTGGATACTTGGACGGATTTGATCCTGATTCATATGATATCTGTGAATCATGTTTATTAGGCAAAGTGCCTAAAATGCCTTTTAGCGGTAAGGGTGTCTGTGCCACCGAACTGTTATCCCTCGTTCATAGTGACGTATGTGGGCCCATGTCTAGCCAGGCTAGAGGTGGATATGAATACTTCGTAACCTTTATGGATGATGCATCTCGTTAAGGTTATGTGTATCTTATGACACACAAGTCGGAAACTTTTGAGAAATTCAAAGAGTTTCGACACGAAGTAGAAAATAGACCGGAAAAAGTATTAAAACTTCAAGGTTGGACCGTGGTGGAAAATACTTGAGCAATGAGTTTCTTGATTACTTTAAAGAGTATGGTGTTCTTTCACAGTGGACTCCTCCCAGAACACCGAATTGAACAGTGTGTCCGAACGGAGAAACCGAACTTTGTTGGACATGGTAAAGTTAATGATGAGTAACACTGAGCTACCAATTTCCTTCTAGGGATACGCATTGAACAGTGCAATACTTATTTTGAATAAGATTTCGTCAAAGTCTATTGGACAGACTCCATATGAAATATGGACAGGAAAGAAACCGGGTTTCTCATTCCTGAAGATTTGGGGATGCTGGGCATATATTAAAGGTTTGGATGATACCAAACTAGAACCCAAATCGGATAAGTGTCTATTTGTAATTGGTTATCCTAGGGAAACCAAAGGATATTATTTCCACAACCCATAAGAGAATAAAATATGTGTTGCTCTCCATGTGTTTTTCCTTAGAGGAATTCCTAAATACAGTGGTAAGTGGAAGGAAAGTAAAACTCGATGAAAATCAGAGTGATACTGTTCCTGGCACCGACCCCTAACGGAACAGTATGGAGGACTTGTAGCTCGTTGTAATTGGTTATCCTAGTCTGTCACAACGAGATAACCATTACTTGTAGCTCGTTGTGACAGACTAGTTTGGAGGACTCGTTGTTTATTCCTGACACCAAGCGATAAGAGCCTAAGGGGCTTGGGTCCTTAAGAGAGCCTCGCTCCACCCTCCCTCTGGGGAATCTACAACGAGAAATCCATTCGACAGTTAGTCACACACCATAACCCATTGGCACGTACCGTAAGGTATAAAAAAAAGGTGCACTCACTTGGTCGCTCGAACCCTTGAGTGGGGAGTCCTAGTTGTGGGTAATCCTTCGTCAAATGAAAGCCTTTGTCCACACTCCCGTAAACCCACATGTGAACCATAGTTGTATGACCTATTGGGGCCACCCTTTATGCTTTTGATAACCCCATGCATATTATGTCTCATACATCCCATACATCTCATGCATACATGCATCATGTTAAACCTCGTGTCTTAAAATCCATCATAGATATCCGTTGGGTTAGGAAAAAGAAGACTTGTCAAAGAAAAGTTTAGCAAACATGGATATCATGGAAAAGGAAACCGAGGAACATAGAACTTTACTGCAATGATAGAAAGACCATTGAGGAGCCTTCAAAAAAAAAAAAAAACAAAAAAAAAAAAAAAAAAAAAAAAAAAAAAAAAAAAAGAAAAAAAAAAGGAAAAAAAAAAAAAAGGAATAGAGAGAAAAAAAGAAGAAAAAAAATAGAAAAAAAAAAAAGAAAAAGAAGAAAAAGAAAAATTGTTTGTTTTTAGTCCTTGATAGTTAGACATAAGTCCAATGATGAAATCGTTTGCTTTAGGGTGAAATCTTAGAAACGATGAACCCTTGATGTGCTTTTATCTGATACTCTGAATGATTGATCTATGTTAGACTCGTAAGCACTTCACTATAGGTTCTTAGCGGTGAAAACCTGAGTAGTTGGCAAGGTGACTAGTTGAAGAAATTGTAGGTCGGTGAATGACCGTTTGCTTAGATGTCTATCTTGATTTGCTTATGTTATGATGTGTGGTATAGTTGAAAATGAAAGAAAAGTCTAAAGAAAAGAATTGAACCACCTATAACCGATAAGCGTGAAGCTACCCATGAGTGAGTATTAGGACCACCATGAGGAGAAATGCTACCTTAAAGGGTAGGTGTGTTGAAAAAAAAAAGAGAGAAAGAAAAAAAGAGAAAAAGAAAATAAAATAAAAAAAGAAGTTCAAAATGAAAAGAAAAAAAGGAAAGACAAAAGAGAAAGAAAACCATACCACATTGAGCACAGAAAAGCAACTGCAGGCATAATTGAGACATCTAGGTTGGTTTGACCCATTGATCCCGATTTTTGAAACGAAATCATTGAGTTAGCTTACCTGGGGATGAATCCGCAAAGGAACCTTTACACACACACACTTTGAGTCTGGCTTAGATCATTTATTCAAAGACTTGGATTTGAGTTGCGTTGAATGTTTTGAAGGTTCTCTGGTTTCAATACTGAGCATTCTTTGAGGGCAATAATATGTGTAACTATTGGGACTATTTCGTAGCATGTGATATAGTATGAGATGGAAGGCCCCACCATGTGGTTCATCTTGACCAAGTACAAACAACGGAGAGCAGAAAGGTAAACCAAGACTGGGGGCGACCAGTCTCCCACATCGGGAATCATGGACATAACAAGATATTGAGTCATGAAACCAGAGAGAAGACTGAGCAATCGCTTAGAGTACCGGCAAAAGACCTAACCCAACGGAATAGGAAATTCATTCATGCATGCATGCATACACGTAACATATTTTGCATTCTTTTTTGTGTTTGTTTTGTTTTGTATTCACAGGTTTTGAAGAAGAAAAAGAAAAGCGGCAAAGACAAGCCAATCAGAAGCAGCAACAGTACAGTCAGTTTCAGAAATGAATCAGTTTTGGGGATGAGTCCCAGGGTTGAGGCCCATATCAGTTTCAGTCTTGGGGATGAGTCCCAGGGGCGAGGCCCACATCAGTATCAGTTTGGAGCAAGGCCAATATCAGTCTGGGGGCGAGGCCCACATCAGTTTGGGGCGAGGCCCACATTAGTATCAGTTTGGGGCGAGACCCATATCAGTTTGGGGCGAGGCCCACATCAGTTTCAGTCTGGGGGCGAGGCTCACATCAGCATCAATCTGGGGGCGAGGCCCGCATTAGTATCAGTTTGGGGCGAGGCCCACATCAGTGTCAGTCTGGGGGCGAGGCCCACATCAGTATCAATCTGGGGGCGATGCCCATATCAGTATCAATCCGGGGTGAGGCCTACATCAATATCAGCTTGGGGATGAGTCCCAGGGCGAGGCCCACACTAGTATCAGTTTAGAGGGAGGCCCATATCAGTTTGGGGCGAGGCCCACATCAGTGTTAGTCTGGGGGCGAGGCCCACATCAGTACCAGTTCAGGGTCGAGGACCCACTACATCATCAGTTAGAGGGCGAGGTCCCTATTGTCAGCGGTGTTGGGTCGAGGTGCCCAGGGTCGAGGTGCCCCCGTTGTCGGTTGTAGTTCCGGGTCGAGGTGCCCGGGGTCGAGGTGCCCACTACATCATCAGTTCGAGGGCGAGGTCCTTATTGTCAGCGGTGTTGGGTCGAGGTGCCAAGGGTCGAGGTGCCCCCATTGTCGGTTGTTGTTCCGGGTCGAGGTGCCCACTACATCATCAGTTCGAGGGCGAGGCCCACTTTGTCAGCGGTGCTGGGTCGAGGTGCCCCTGTTGTCGGTTGCAGCTATTGGGATGCGTCCCAGGATCGAGGTCCACTGCATCATCATTTTCGGGATGCGTCCCAGGGTCGAGGCCCACATTTTGTCAGCGGTATTGGGATGCGTCCCAGGGTCGAGGCCCCCGTTGTCGGTTGCAGCTATTGGGATGCGTCCCAGGATCGAGGTCCACTGCATCATCATTTTCGGGATGCGTCCCAGGGTCGAGGCCCATATTTTGTCAGTGGTATTGGGATGCGTCCCAGGGTCGAGGCCCCCGTTGTCGATTGCAGCTATTGGGATGCGTCCCAGGATCGAGGTCCACTGCATCATCATTTTCGGGATGCGTCCCAGGGTCGAGGCCCATATTTTGTCAGCGGTATTGGGATGCGTCCCAGGGTCGAGGACCTCGTTGTCGGTTGCAACTATTGGGATCGTCCCAGGATTGAGGTCCATTGCATCATCATTTTCGGGATGCGTCCCAAGGTCGAGGCCCACATATTGTCAGCGGTATTGGGATGCGTCCTATGGTCGAGGCCCCCGTTGTCAGTTCTAGTTATTGGGATGCGTCCCAATATCGAGGTCCATTACGACATCAACTCAGTTCGAAGTAGCAGGCAAGTCAGGTGGCAGCTGACGAGCCAGGTAAGTAAAAATGCATTGCACGTACTTTGATAGGATTGTCATTGTCACACACTGTACAAGTCCCATCAAAGTGGGGGCGACTGTAGGCATTGTATTTTTGCATATCAGCCCGATGATGAGTCTCGTATGGAGACAACTACCCCTTTAGTCATGAAAGCCGCGGGAAACAGATGTTGGAAGGGTAAAGTTGGAAAATGGAATTTTTGTTGGATTTAACCTCGTTGTTTAGCTTCGGTTGCTTGTTGGACTTCCGTTTCAAAGCTCATCTTAGGCCCAAAACCCCCATAAACCATTTACCAAACACAAGACCAAACCCAAAATACCCAAGCCCACCAAGTCAAACCAAGTCAATGCCCAGGGAGAGTGATTCACGCCCATATGCTCCTTATTTAGGTAAATAGATATTTAATCACATGTTCAAATCAAATAAAATCCTTACCTAAATAAAAGAAATCAAATCAAATCCAATCACAAATCCAAATTAGGAGATCTATTCCTTATTAGAAACCAATTAGGAGATTCTCTCCTACTCAAATTAGGAAAGTCTTCTCTCTTTGCTTATAAAAAGAGGCCTTCACCCTCATTCACAACCCTAGCACATATCCTTCTCTCAAGCACGTCCAAGCACTTTGTGAAGCCTCCTTTGCACGCCCAAAACCCTTCCAATAGCCTCCATTGCCGCAACACCAAGCCAACAAACCCTCCAATTGCCGCATCTTCTCTTCTTCACCAACACCACTCACGCCCAAGCCCTTTTCACAGCCCTCCATTGCCGAGTTCCAGCCACCATTCACAGCCCTAAAACACCTTAAAATAAGCATCAAATACAGCCCCAAAGTCGCACAAAAGACCCCCATTCGCAGCTCCAATTCAGCGCCCAAAACAGTCCCGAAACACCCCTCACTGCACCTTAAACTGCACAGTTTCGTCCCTTGTTCTGAACAGCGAAACAGCAGCGAAACGGACTTAAAACAGCAGCCCAAGCATCAAAACAATGAGGGAAAATGTTGAGTAGACGAATTGGAAAAGCATCGGATCAATCTCCCTTCCAACGGACGTGTAACGCCCTTTCTTAGATGACAAAAGAGGTTAGACCTGAGGGCACCTTTTTACTTATCTTCTTTATCTTTATTTTATTTATTTTGATATATAATTGTATGAGAGTCATTTGAAGCATGATGTGATTGTTGGATGAGTGGGATATGTGTTCCCTTTTGTGGTATATCGGATGGAAACCCGGACGTAAATTCCATAGCCGATTCCGAATGGACGGTAGTATGGTTTGCACTTGGGATACAATGCCACGTACCACTTAAGATACACATATCTCATCTCATCCAAATTTGTATTTGAGCATGTTATAGTCTTTAGGTTATTTGTTTATTATTTAAAGCATGGTTTAATTTAGTTGTTATTTATTTGTTAAAGCATGTTTAGGTTGTTCATTATGCATGTTCTTAGTTTATGATGTGTTTGGGTAATGATTTATACATGTCAATTTAATGGTTCAATATGCTTGTTGTGTTACATTGTGTGGACTTATTTGGATGAAAGCATGTTAGATCTAAGTACCCTTGAGCATGAATGTTGAATAGATTCGGTTAGTTTATTGCACAAATTATATCATCACAAGTGACATAAGTAAGGGACCATTCCGAACCCAACGGTTTGAGGTCTTCCCTTGCGAGGGGTGAGTGCGGCCTTAAATCTTTGTCCCGGTTCACACCGGGTGGCGACTCCATGTTATTTTGTACTCCCAACTAGGCCGCGAGCCTGGAACAGCGTCGTCAAGTTCTGTTGTCTACAAATACCTATATGCAGTGGTAAGTGGGAGGAAAGTAAAACTCGATGAAAATTGGAGTAATACTGTTCCTGGCACTGATTCCTTAATGGAACACAAACAGTTCATCAGGGATGAAACTGTACCACAATCTTCGAATACACAAGAACCGCGTTAGTCGGAGAGAGTCAGAAAACAACCTGAGAGGTATGGGTTTCTGATCTCACCTCAGAAAGATGTCAATCTTATAGAGGAAGACGAACTGACTACGTATGAGGAAGTGATACAAGGTATCGACTCCTTTCATGGCAAAGTGCCATGAAGTCCGAAATGGATTCCATGTATATCAACCAAGTTTGGACACTGGCTGATGTACCGGAAGGCATTATGCCTATTGGTACTATATAAGTCTCCAAGGAAGACATACATGGATGGTAACATACAACGTACTAAGCTAGGCTTGTAGCGAAAAGGTATCGTTATCAATATTGTGTCGATTACGACGAAACCTTTTACTTGTTGCCATGGTTGAATCCATTTGGATAATACTTGCTAATGCTGCATGTTTCATTCATTAAATATGGAAGCTGAATGTCAAAATCGCTTTCCTTAAACGGAAACCTTTTGGAGAATGTTTACAACATCCTGACGGTTTCGTCGTACCAAAACTAGCAAACAAGTTTTGCAAGTTAATTCGATCCATTAATGGATTGAAGCAAGCATTGAGTTCTTAGAACTATCGTTTTGATGTAATCATAATGGTATATGATTTAATTCAAAATGAATCTGATTCTTGTGTATATGAGGAGGTTAGTGGGAGCGCACTGACAATGAATGTCCAATATAATGATGACATATCATTTCTTGGAAATGATATTCCCATAATACAATCGGTGAAAGCTTGGCTTTCATGAAAATTCTCCGTAGAATTCTTGGGAGAGACAACCTTTATTCTAGGAATAAAGATCTACTGGGATAGATCTAAAGGTTGTTAGAACTCTTCGAGAACTCGTATATTGAAATATATGTACGCGACCTGGTGTCTCATATGCTTTGACCATATGGAGTCACAATCAGGCCAATCCATGTGATAGTCACTGGATTGATGTTAAGAACATCCTTAAGTATCTTAGATGATCTAATGATGCTTTCTTAAGCTATGGAGAATGAGAACTTGAAGTGACTGGGTTCACTGTTGCAAGTTTCCTAACCGTTAAAAACGACTATAAGTCGTAATAATGGTACTATATAGTTTGAATAACGGAAAAGTGAGCTGGAAATCTTCCAAGCAATATATGGTTGCTGAATAAACAACAAAAGTGGAATATTGCTGCAGCTGAGGCAGCAATAGAAGCCATTTGGGTCTTAATAATCCTTATTAGATTATGAGTAGTTTTGTTAGCAGTTGAGCTAGGCTACAGCATAGGCTAAAGAATTAATGGTCTCATCAACGATCCAGATATATACTTCAACTGTTCATCTGATTCATTCGGATCATACATCGTGGCGATGTGATGATCGAATAAATCGCATCAGATGATAACATTGCAAATCCGTTGACGAAAGTATTTTTCTCAGCAGAAGTTTGAGCGAACCGTACATAGTTCAAGTGTAGGACACTTGAGTGATTGGTTATAGGCCAAGTGGGAGATTGTTGGAAAAGTATGACCCATAGCATCACTATTTGTACATAACATGGTGTTGTTGTACAAATTAACTATGTGGCAAAGGAAATTGCACTTTTATCATTTGTAATTAGATTACCGGGATATATAAATGATAAAAGTCCATATGATTAGTTCCGGATTGAGATAATATGAGACAGTATCAATCCATGAAGGTTTAATCATTAAAACATCTCTAGTCGGAGTATTATCGAGATTGGATATCGATAATGCGGAATAGACTAGTATTGCACTTGTGCGTGTTACGGGAGCATAACGACATAGTTCTCATATATTTGGGTATTGGATACTCATGCAATTGTAATAGGAGGTTGTGTTTACAGATGGTACGGAAACAGCTTTGCTCTGGATAGACCCCTCGGAATTCCATTGGTAGTATGACTATGTGTCTATGGAAGTCCGAATCAGGGTAGGTGTATTTGGTCTTAACCTGAGACTTACACCGCTAATACTTGCGACAATCAATATACTTTGGTTTTGGTCATCCAGGGCTTTAACTGGTTCTGTGTACGCCTCTTCTGGGCATATTGAGAATCGTAGTGTATTGGGTGTGATGTCAAGATGGAAGTATCACTCCAGTCATAGTGGAGATGATGGTCACGTAGGATACGGAACTGATACTATTATGTACTGCAGTCATCGGGATAATATGACTAGGTCATGATTCTCTGATTATAGAGACTAGTTACCAGAGATCCAACATGTGCTTCGTACGGGGCAGACAAAATTCCAGCCTCAGGCCTAGCA
Source organism: Zanthoxylum bungeanum (assembly GCA_019454045.1). Taxonomy (NCBI): domain Eukaryota; kingdom Viridiplantae; phylum Streptophyta; class Magnoliopsida; order Sapindales; family Rutaceae; genus Zanthoxylum; species Zanthoxylum bungeanum. The sequence goes on along the minus strand of SKCR01051075.1, from coordinate 15,477 downwards.
CGTGACATCCAATACTGGATCGCAATACGCTATACTACGTATACTACGTCTGACATAGATCACATATTCCTTTAAGAATATTTATGGAGAATTGGGTAGGCACGGTGCTTTGCTAGAAGCCAACCATGTCTTGTAAATCGGTAAAAACGTAGTACCAGGTACTTGTTCGGATAGTCCGACGACCGGATTTACTGCCAACATATCTGGGGATCTCATGGGTCGCTTCCCGAAAATTCACCGATGACGTATTACTCGCACATTATTAATCTGGGATAAATTAATAGAGAGAGAAAATTAATCTGAGATTAATTACGGAGATATTTTAACTGGGATAAAATTTTATTTAAAGAGAGAGAACGATTAATTTGGAATTAATCGATAAATTAATATATTCGATATATTAATCGAAATTAGATTTCGACGCGGAATTAAAATTAGATTTTAATTCGGGCAAACGAGTTAATTTAGAATTAATTCGCAAGCGACGTGAATAGTAATTTTGCTAGGCATAATTATTTAATTAAATTTGATTTAATTACGTCGCAACGGAAAATTCGTTAATTCAGAATTAGCAAACCCGAGCCCGGGAGTGTTTGCGGACCCACTCGCATTTCGAATTCAAGTGCGGCCCACAAGTCACATCAAGCGTCACATCATTAGTCATTCAAGTGATGGATGTCTTGTCACTTTGAGTGATGTGATGTTAGTCACTTGTGATTGATGGGAGTGGTTGGAAGGCTTAAATGCCTTGTACTTTATGGATTTGAATTTTTGGTATTAGATTTTAGAAATCTAAATACACAAAAATCAACTCATCGCTTTACACTTCTCTCTCCCAAAATTCGGCCAAGGGTCATCTTCTTCTCTCTTTTATTTTCTCCATTACCGTGAGCAAGAACAAGCTTTAGGAAATTTTATGGCAAAATTTCCAAGGTGCTAGCACACATTAGGAGTCATACAAAGGTGATAGGGAAACCCATCTATGAGCATGGAATCCACACACAAAGCTTGGAGCTTGGAGATTCAACGAGGAGCTCAAAAATTGAGCTTTGCCGTGAGCATCAATGGTGGAGCAGAAATATTTTTTTTTGTTCCTCGCATCACAAAAGCCGATCAAAGTGAGTATTCCGCAACTTTAACTTTGATGTATTCATACTTTTCATTACTTAATTTGATCTTGGGATTATAGTAGAAACGCAACATGTAGCGAAAGGGTATCGTCAACGACATGGTGTCGATTACGATGAAACTTTTTCACCTGTTGTCATGATTAAATTCATTCGGATAATGCTTGCTATTGCTGCATATTTTGATTATGAAATATGGCAGATGGACGTCAAAATCGCTTTCCTTAACGGAATCCTTTTGGAGGATGTTTATATGCAACAGCCTGACGGTTTTGTCGTGCCAAAACATGCAAACAAAGTTTGCAAGTTAAATCGTTCCATTTATGGATTGAAGTAGGCATCGCGTTCTTCGAACCAACGTTTTGATGAGATCATAAAAGAATATGATTTCATTCAAAATGAAGATGATCTTTGTGTATATAAGAAGGTTAGTAGGAGTGCACTGATATTCATTGTCATATATGTAGATGATGTATTGCTTCTTGACAATGACATTCCCATGCTACAATCGGTGAAAGCTTGGCTTTCATTAAAATTCTCCATGAAAGGCCTGGGAGAAGCAGCATTTATTCTGGGAATAAGGATCTACTGGGATAAATCCAGAAAGATGCTTGGACTCTCCCAGAGCACGTACATTGACAAAGTGTTGAAGAGATTCAACATGGATCGGTCTAAGATGGGACTGTTTCCAGTATCACATGGCGTCTCTCTATCTAAGGACATGTGTCCTAAAACAAAAGATGAGAGAGATATCATGAGTCAGATCATGTATGCTTCCGCAGTCAGATCGATCATGTATGCCATGATATGTACGCGACCTGATGTCTCGTATGCTTTGAGCATGTGCAGTCGCTATCAGGCCGATCCAGATGATGGTCACTGGATTGCTATTGATGAGTGGTAAAAATATCACTATTTCCCACTCATTTAACTTAATATTTTGTATAGTTTCTTGAGTTTTGTGAATATTTTGATGTGTTTTGTGTTATTTTGTAGATAAGTAAAGTTTCAGGACATTCTTGAGGTGATTTGGAGCATAACTATGAAATTTGGTGAAATTTGGCAAATAGAGTATTTTGGTAATTTTTGAGCGTCCCGACACAAAGGGTATTTTGGTAATTTTGGACATCCCGACACCGAAATAAAGTTTCAAGACATTCTGGAGGTGATTTGGAGCAAAACTGTGAAATTTGATGAAAAGGGTATTTTGGTAATTTTGGGCGTCCCGACGCCGAGGGTATTTTGGTAATTGCACCACCATGCCACATGTCAAAAATTCAACGAGCCATCTTTTTTAGCCACCATGCCACGTGTCGAAAATTCAGCGATCCAAAAAAAATAATAATAAAATAATAAAATAATAAAAATCAGAAAAATAATAATAAAAAATTGGATTTTTTTGCCTATAAATAGATTTCGAATTTTTAGTTTCAAATGTACCTCATCCTCTGAAATCCTTATAAATAAAAGAGAGTTCTTCTTATTTTCTTCTTATATTCAGTTTTATTTACGCTTTGTAGTAGTAATTATATCCATCTATGAGGGGGTAACTTCTCTATGCTGAGGTAATAAGATAATACTTTTACTTTTGCTATTTAGATTAATCTCCCTTAAAAAATAATATATAAACTATTTAAAATCTGAATTAATAAAGGATACCGCCATTTTCGGACGGTTGGTTATTAAATTTAATCTGGTTAAACCTGACTTAATGAGGATACCGCCATACTGGACGGTTGGTTTAAGTTTATATTTCTGTTCCGCCTTATGGCTGGTATATTTGAATTTGACTTAATCAAGATACCGCCATTCTGGACGGTTGGTTTAAAATATCACAAGATTATATATTATTTTATGGGAGATATCTAAATAGTGAATAGTAGAAGTTAATTCCTTTTACCTTAGCATTTCTTTTTATTACTTTTCAGCAATTTCATTTTATGTCTTTTAAGTTTATATCAGCTTTAGTTATGTGTTGTAACTAAGTTAAATATCTAGGGTTGTGATAAAATCTAATATTACTGATTTAAAAAAAGGGTTAGATTATAGTTTGGATAATTAAATGAATTATTTGTTGAGTCATAACCTTAATGCCTTTTTATTAACTGATCACTAATAAAATTGATTAGATAAAACTTAAAATGAACTAGACATAGGGATTTTAAGTTTAAAGACCTTATACTCAACAACCCACGATCTTCTTTAAGGATAGATAAACCTTTAATAGATTTCCTTACATGATAGGAATATACCTGTTGGGCGGGGGTAATCAATAATTGGAATTCAATCTTAATGAATCTAGGTAATTTAATTGACATAGACATATGGTTCAATTTAATTATTCTAGGTATTTGTAAATGACCATCGGAAGAGGCTTTTACATAATTTAGTGTTCCAGATTAATAATTCAATATTTTACCCAACTATGATATAACTACTTCATCTTTTAATAGATATTAGAAAGATTCACAACCCTAGATCTTTGAGTCTTTTTATTTTCCTTAGTATTTTCTTTTGTCTTTTTATTTATTTATTTATTTAGCAAATCTACAAATCAGATCATTTCAAGCAATCAATCACTTCTCCCTCAATTAGATATTTGTAAATAAGTAGATTTAACAATTAATAACAACAGTATGAATTAAGTCCTCGTGGGATCGATATTTTTATACTACTTGAACGATACGTGCGCTTGCGTTATACGTGTGTGTTTACGCCGGTCAAGTTTTTGGCGCCGTTGCCGGGGACTTATTTTTCTTGAGTTATTATTTTGAAGCTATCTAATTTACTTATATCTAATTTTCTTTATTATTATCTTTACTTTTTATTTCTTTCTTTTGTTTTCAGGTGATTAAAAAATGGAACATTTAGAAATATCACGAGCTTTACAAGAAGATACACCCCAAATCTGGGAACAACAGTCCGGTTTTCTGAGGCTTGTTTTCCAGCCCAACAATTATCACTAGATGCCAGAATCAAGCAATGCTACATTTGCTTATCAGAACGAAATGGGGAGATGTATAATTTATGATGGTAACCACCCGAGCGATCAATGTATTTACCTTTCAGAGTGGCAGAATTATAAGAATCATTCAAGATACGAAGAACCATCATATTTTCCATCTTATCCACCATCCACCTTTGATCTTTACCAACAACCAGAACCATCAGAGAAAGAACAGATGATTCATATGCTCAAAGATTGGTTTGAAACAGCTCAAATTGATGCACAAATTCAGAGTAACGCAAAATCCATACAGAGGATGACAGATCAAATAAGACAATTAACAGAAAACCAGAACTACATACCTCAAGAACCATTTTCAGATGACACTGATGAAGCCTTTGAGTACCAATCATTTCACAATGACACCTTAACAGAGGAGGAGGCTGAGCAGTATCAACAACCATAGGTATCAGTTCAGGAGCCAGAACCAGCAAAGTCTTTATTTGATTTTTATTATTCAGATTCTGACGAGGATGAAGCTGAAATATTTGTACCAACTGCATCAAAAATTGAGGATGGAATTATGTATCCTCAAAACGAAGATCTTGGAGATTCCATTGCACAAATGTTTGAAGAAAATCTATCTGAGCCAATCATTTCACCCAGATCAGAGGATGAAGACCTAAAATCTGACATTTCTTTTCATCATCAGGTTGACAATTTTGAAGCATGTATTTCACAGATGATAGATGAAGAGCTGAATACAGAAATTTTAAAATACATCTGTGAAGAAAAGGTGGAGCAAGAAGCAGAGCAAATAGAGGAGCAATTGTCAGACAAAATTGAAAATCCAGAGCATTCAGGAGAAACATCACTGTATCGGGGAGTACAAATCAAAGATATCACCAAGAAGCTTGACAGAATGGAACTTCCATTCCAAGTCAAGCACCATACGAGACCTCCTGATTTTAATTCTTTCTTTGCAGGAATCACTGGAGCAACAAAGGTTAAAAAGGTGGCACAAGCACTGAATGGGACAAAATTCTTTTTACCACCTTACTGTTGGAAGAGACCCTTTAAAAGCAACGCACATGGGAATGTCTTTAATAGGACATCCAAAACGACGCTGAAACCTCATTGACAGATAGATTTCAGTCACGTCTGGCTGAAGATGAAAAATTTAGCGCTAGCAGGGAGGCAACCCAAGCAATTTGTTGTAATTTTTGTTTTCATATTTTGTGTATACATGTTGTAGAGTTTTGTGTGTTATTTTTTTAGGAAAAGCTCAACCAAAGTATAAGACAGAAGGAATGGTGTTTGGCAAAGATAAAAGATAATTCATTAGTGATGGATGAGTAAGGAATGAATTCTTGAGACGCATCCTAATGAATTTATACTAAGCGAGTGGCGTATTGCGTACACAATTCTGTTGCCTTAATTATTGCTTTGATTTGCTTTCTGTTGTAATTATCTTTATTTTCGTAGACAGGATCCATACTTTTTGACCTTTCACGATTTCTTTTGTTTTGTTTTGCTAACAAGCTTCTTTGGAATATACTAGTGCTATTATTACTCACCATTTTTCAGGTACTATAAATTCAACTCATCATTGCACTTTTAAAGACATCCAGAGTAAAATAAAAAAAAATGGAAGCCACTTCAAGAAGACGAGTTGAGAACATTTGTGTGTTATGCGGTAGTAGTGTTGGTACTAAACCACAATACATAGAAGCAGCACAAGAATTGGGTCGAGTTTTAGCTGCAAGGAATATGCACTTAATATATGGCGGAGGCAATCTTGGACTAATGGGGATCGTTTCAAAGGCCGTAAAGGAAGGAGGCAGTCACGTTTTGGGAATCATCCCAAAACCCTTGGCAGAGGCAAATCTTATTGGATCATCAAACGGAGAGGAACTGATCGTGCCAGGTATGTCTGAACGACTGGTGGAAATGATTAATCGTGCTGATGCTTTTATTGCTTTGCCAGGTGGCTTGGGCACATTGGAGGAAATTTTTATAGTACTATCTTGGGCGAACCTGAACATACACCAGAAACCGCTTGGACTGCTCAACCTTGATGGATTTTATGATTTTCTTTGTGTGTTTCTTGATGATGCCCGAAGAAATGGGTTCGTGTCAAAACCTATGAAAGAACTCCTTTTTACTGCCAGGTCTGCTCCGGATCTAATAGACCAACTCATAGCCTATGAACCACAAGTTGACCCTATCATTTCAAAGATAAATTGGTCCGAGGACGATCTTGGTAAGAGGCGTCGTGTTAATCTGGATCTTAACCTTTAATTTCCTGTAGAATTTCAGCTAACCAAGTATTATCTTCTAAACTCTTCTTCTATAGTATCTTGTTTATAGTTTGTGTTATTTTTAGTCCAAAATTTTTCAAAAATTACAAAAATATTTTGCATTTTTTATCAAAGGCATAGTTAAAGCTAGGTGATGGTTTGGTGTCTTCCTTCACTCACTACCTTTCTATAAGGAAAAGCTGTGAAGGCACCTAGATAATCATTCACCTGTAGCTTGTTGTGATAGACTAGTTTGGATGACTCGTTGTTTATTCATGACACCAAGCGATAAGAGCCTAAGGGGCTTGAGTATTTAAGTGAGCCTCGCTCCACCCTCCCTCTGGGAAATCTACAACGGGAAGTCCATTCGACAGTTAGTCACACACCATAAACTCGTTGGCACATACCATAAGGTATAAAAAAGGTGCGTTCACTTGGTCGCTTGAACCCTTGAGTGGGGAGTCCTAGTTGTGAACAATCCTTCGTCAACGTGAGCCACTGATTAAACTTCTAAAACCACATGTAAATTATAGTTATATGACCAATAGAAATGTTTTGTTGTTATGTTTACTAAAAAAGATGAAATTGGTAAGAAATAGCTGTGCAAGGAATTCTCACTCCTGAGACGTATTTCAAACCTAATTCAAAACAAGTTAATTTTTGTTTATTTCCTTTTGAATTATTTAATTTGTAAATTCTCCATAAAACTGACTAAAATGGATCTTCATATACTTAGTTGGCAAGTATTATCAACATACATGGTAACATACGGACATGAGATAAAATTGAAAAGTTTGTAATATTCAGTGCTATAGTTTAATTGGAGAAGCATCTAAAAAAGTGATGTAATAAGAAAAAAATGTCTGAGATCCGAGTTATTAAGTCTGTAAGGGTATTTTAATACCTAATGCCCTAAAACCAACTGGTTTGGGAGTCATTGGCCCAAAGCTCGCTACATGGATAAAAAATGATGAAAAATTTATATATGTATATATATCTGAAGTCTGAGTAATTAAGTCCGTAGGGGTGTCTTAACACCTAGTGCCCTAAAGCCAACTGGTTTGGGAGCCACCGACCTAACACTCGTTACATAGATGGAAGATATTGTATATAAATAAAAAATAGAGAAAAATCAAAGAAAAAATCAGAAAAATCAGAAAAATCAGAAAAATTATTCCATTGCTATTAAAAGGTGTGAAATCTGATAGAACTTTAGGACAAAAATATTACACTCTTATCAACTGCACTTATGACTGTTGTGGGAAAAAAATGAGTTGATTAATATTTTGTTGGCTGTGTATATGAAGAATGGTAAAAAAAATCGGAGAATTTACTTATTCAGTAATTTAGAATGAAATAAAACAACTAGTAAACTTGGAGTAGAAGTTTCATCTAATGAGTCACTAACTTCTTTATTCTCTTTTCTCTTGTATTTTTGCTTTTGTGTGCATTAGTTTCACTACCTTTTACTTTTATAAAATGTTTGTGGGTATCATTGTTATAAACCCTCACGAGACTACAACTCGTCCACTAGGGACACCTAGGGGTTTAAAGGCTTGTTGCATATGCTAATGCAATCGTGATCCCTACGAAAGTGGCTTAGTTAAATTTTATTATGTTATTTTATTTTGCTCGAGGACTAGCAAAATGTTAGGTTTGGGGGTGTGATGAGTGGTAAAACTATTACTATTTCCCACTCATTTAACTTAATATTTTGTATAGTTTCTTGAGTTTTGTGAATATTTTGATGTGTTTTATGTTATTTTGTAGATAAATAAAGTTTCAGGACATTCTTGAGGTGATTTGGAGCATAACTGTGAAATTTGGTGAAATTTGGCAAAAAGGGTATTTTGGTAATTTTTGAGCGTCCCGACACAAAGGGTATTTTGGTAATTTTGGACATCCCGACACCAAAATAAAGTTTCAAGACATTCTGGAGGTGATTTGGAGCAAAACTGTGAAATTTGACGAAAAGGGTATTTTGGTAATTTTGGGCGTCCCGACACCGAGGGTATTTTGGTAATTGCACCACCATGCCACATGTCAAAAATTCAACGAGCCATCTTTTTTAGCCACCATGCCACGTGTCGAAAATTCAGCGATCTAAAAAAATAATAATAAAATAATAAAATAATAAAAAAATAAAAATCAGAAAATAATAATAAAAATTGGATTTTTTTGCCTACAAATAGATTTCGAATTTTTAGTTTCAAATGTACCTCATCCTCTGAAATCCTTATAAATAAAAGAGAGTTCTTCTTATTTTCTTCTTATATTCAGTTTTATTTACGCTTTGTAGTAGTAATTATATCCATCTATGAGGGGGTAACTTCTCTATGCTGAGGTAATAAGGTAATACTTTTACTTTTGCTATTTAGATTAATCTCCCTTAAAAAATAATATATAAACTATTTAAAATCTGAATTAATAAAGGATACCGCCATTTTCGGACGGTTGGTTATTAAATTTAATCTGGTTAAACCTGACTTAATGAGGATACCGCCATACTGGACGGTTGGTTTAAGTTTATATTTCTGTTCCGCCTTATGGCTGGTATATTGAATTTGACTTAATCAAGATACCGCCATTCTGGACGGTTGGTTTAAAATATCACAAGATTATATATTATTTTATGGGAGATATCTAAATAGTGAATAGTAGAAGTTAATTCCTTTTACCTTAGCATTTCTTTTTATTACTTTTCAGCAATTTCATTTTATGTCTTTTAAGTTTATATCAGCTTTAGTTATGTGTTGTAACTAAGTTAAATATCTAGGGTTGTGATAAAATCTAATATTACCGATTTAAAAAAAAAGTTAGATTATAGTTTGGATAATTAAATGAATTATTTGTTGAGTCATAACCTTAATGCATTTTTATTACTGGTCACTAATAAAATTGATTAGATAAAACTTAAAATGAACTAGACATAGGGATTTTAAGTTTAAAGACCTATACTCAAACCCACCCACGATCTTCTTTAAGGATAGATAAACCTTTAATAGATTTCCTTACATGATAGGAATATACTTGTTGGGCGGGGTAATCAATAATTGGAATTCAATCTTAATGAATCTAGGTAATTTAATTGACATAGACATATGGTTCAATTTAATTATTCTAGGTATTTGTAAATGACCATCGGAAGAGGCTTTTACATAATTTAGTGTTCCAGATTAATAATTCAATATTTTACCCAACTATGATATAACTACTTCATCTTTTAATAGATATTAGAAAGATTCACAACCCTAGATCTTTGAGTCTTTTTATTTTCCTTAGTATTTTCTTTTGTCTTTTTATTTATTTATTTATTTAGCAAATCTACAAATCAGATCATTTCAAGCAATCAATCACTTCTCCCTCAATTAGATATTTGTAAATAAGTAGATTTAACAATTAATAACAACAGTATGAATTAAGTCATCGTGTTATCGATATTTTTATATTATTTGAACGATACGTGCGCTTGCGTTATACGTCTGTGTTTACGCCGGTCAGCTATTAAGAACATCCTTAAGTATCTTAGACGAACTAAGGTTGCCTTCTTAGTCTATGGAGAATGAGAACTTGAGGTGACTGGGTTTGCCGATGTAAGCTTCCAAACTGATAAAGATGACTTTAAGTCGCAATCAGGGTACATATTTTGTTTGAACAACGGAGCAGTGAGCTGGAAATCTTCCAAGCAAGAGACTGTTTCTGATTCAACAACAGAAGCGGAATATATTACTACAGCTGAGGCAGTAAAAGAAGAAGTTTGGATCCGTAAATTCCTAATTGGATTAGGAGTAGTTCTCTTAGCAGTTGAGCCGGTACCTTTGTATTGTGACAATAACGGGGCTATAGCACAGGCTAAGGAACTGCGGTCTCATCAACGATCCAAGCATGTACTTCGACGTTTCCATCTGATTCATGAGATCATACATCGTGGTGATGTGAAGATCGAGAAGATCGCATCATATGACAACATTGCAGATCGCTGACGAAAGCTATTTCTCAGCAAAGGTTTGAGTGACATGTACATAGTTCAGGTGTTAGATACTTGAGTGATTGGCTATGAGCCAAGTGGGAGATTGTTGGACAATTATGACCCATAGCATCACTATTTGTAAAAGACATTGTGTTTTTGTACAAATTAACTTTGTGACAAAGGAAATTGTTATTTTATCATTTTGTAATTGGATTACGTGGATATATATAAATGATAAAAGTCCATATGATTAGTACCAGATTAATAAGATATGAGACAGTATTAATCCACGAAAGGTTTGATCATTAAATATCCCTAGTCGTAGTATTATCGAGACTGGACATCGATAATGCGGAATAGACTAGTATTACACTTGTGCGCGTTATGGAAGCTTAACGACATAGTTCTCATATATTTAAGTATTGGATACTTATGCAAGTGTGATAGGAGGTTCTGTTAGTCGTTGGACCAGGAACAGCTTCGCTCTGGATAGACCCCTCGGAATCTCATTGGTAGTATGACTAAGTGTCTATGGGAATCCGAATCAGGGTAGGTGTATGTAGTCTTAACCTGAGACTTGCATCGCTAATACTTGCGATAATCTGTTTAATTTGATATTTGTCGTCCGGAGCTTTAACAGGTTCTGTGTATGCCTCTCATTGGGTTTGCTAAGAATCGTAGTGTATTGGGTATGATGTCAAGATGGGAATATCACTTCAGTCATATGGAGATGATGATCACGCAGGATACAGATCTAGTACTCTTAAATGTTGCAGCTATCGGATAGTACGACTAGGTCATGATTATCCGATTATAGAGACTAGTTGCTAGTGATCCGATATATGCTTCGTATTGGGCAAAAACAATTACAGCCATATGCCTTGCATGTGACATCCGATACTGGATCGTATTACACAATACTTTGTATACTACGCCTGATACAGATTATATATTCTTCGTTGAATATCTCTGGAGAATTGGGTAGGCACAGTGCTTTGCTAGAAGCCAACTATGTCTTGTAAATCAGTGAGAATGTGGTACGGGGTACGCACAAGTATTTTACTGCCAATATATCCAGGAATCTCTTGGGTCGCTTCCCGAAGATTCACCAATGACATTTGACTCGAACAGAATTAATCTGGGATTATTTTTTAGAGAGAAAATTAATTTGGGATTAATTGCGACAATGAATAATCTGGAATTTAATTCTTATAGAAGAGAGAACGCGATTAATTTGGAATTAATCGATAAAATAAATTTAATACTTAAATTGGATTTTTCTATTTAATTTATTTATTTGGTCTAAAATAATATATCGGATATATTTATTGAAATTGGATTTCATTACGGAATTAAAATTGGATTTTAATTCGAGCGAACGAATTGATTTGGAATTAATTCGTAAGCGATTTTCGTAATAATTTTGCGAGGCATAATTATTTAATTAAATTGGATTTAATTATTTAGCGACGGAAAATTCGTTTAGTCAGATTAAACGAACCTGTGACCAAAGCTTAGTCGTGTGTTGAGTGAGCCAACTCAATTTGGAATTTCAAAGTGGTGGAACCCACTTAACTTACATCAACTTTTCAAAAGATGATGGAAGTAGTTGAGCTCATTTAATGTAATCTTTCACACAACTAAAGTGTGTTGAGCAAGTTTTGTGGCACTTGCTTTTGTTTTTGAAACAAGTCAACACAATAAAACAAAACCACTCCATCTCTCTTCTTTCTCTCCTTGGTCGAGAGCCTTCTTCTCTCTTTGGAAATTTTTGTTGCAAAAATTTCAAGCTTGCTAGCACATTTAAAGTTGATTAAGGTGATAGAGAAACTCACCCAAGAGTTAGAAACACTCTACAAAGCTTGGAGCTTCAACATACATCAAAGAAAGTTTTGAAATTTCCAAACCGATCAATGTAAGTCTTCCGCAACTTATCTTTATTTATTCACACACAAATCATGATTTAGAGACCTTGGACATGTGTAGGACACTAACAGGCCGGACAACTGAGAATCACTTCTCACAACCACATCTCGGACCCCGACCGCTATGCACAATCTCAACCCTGTCAGAATGGCCTTATACTCGGCTTCATTATTCGTTGCTTTGAAGGAAAATATCAAAGCATAACTCAGTTCCTCACCTTCATTGCTTCGGAGTATCACTCCGGCCCCACATACCTGCATGCTGACCGACCCATCAACAAATAATTCTCATTTGGTCTCCTTTACCGCTAAGACTTGAGGTCCGGTAAACTCTGCCAAAAAATCTTCTAAGGCATGCTCCTTGATCGACACCCTCGGCAGGTAAGATATATCGTACTCTCTGAGTTCTAATGACCATTTTACCAGCCGATCTAAAACCTCTAGCTTATATAGTATCTGTCTCAGTAGATGGCCGATATAGACTCTAATAGGGTGGGCTTGGAAGTAAGGGCGCAGCTTTCTGGCCGCCGTGACCAAAGACAGAGCCACCAGTTCATGAGCGGGATATTATCGGGTTTCCGCATCCAATAGGGCTTTGTTAGTGTAATACACTGGCATTTGGATCTTGTCTAATTCCTGCACCAACACCGAACTCACAGCATATTCAGAAACAGCTAAGTATAAGAACAAAGTTTCACTTGAGACCGGCTTTGCCAATAATGATGGTTGTGCTAGATACTCTTTCAGTTATCAGAATGCATCCTCACACTCGAACATCCAGCTGACCTCCTTCTTGGACTTCTTGATCAGCTTAAAGAAAATGTGACATTTATCAGTGGCCTTGGAGATGAATCGGTTCAGCGCTGCCACCCGACCTGTCCGAATTTGTACCTCCTTGACCATACTCGGGGGTTTTAGATCCAGTAATGCTATAATATTCTGTGGGTTTGCCTCGATGCCCCGAGCACTGACCATATAGCTCAAAAACTTTCCCGAAGATACCCAAAGGCGAACTTTTTCGGATTCAACCTTATGATGTGTTTCCTTAACAATTCAAATGTCCCCTTGAGGTCGGCCAGATGATCATCGGGTTCCTTTGACATTGTGATCATGTCATCGATATAGACTTACATTGTCTTACCGAGGAGGGGTTTGAAAACCTTATTCCCCAATCTCTTATAAGTAGCTATGGCGTTCTTCAGCCCTAAAGGCATCACCTTGTAGCAGTACAACCCTTGATCGATGATAAAAGTTAGGAAGTGGGAAGCTATCTTTGGGCAAGATTTGTTCAGATCGAAGAAATCCACACACATCCTCCAATTCCCATTGGCCTTTTTCACAAAGACCACATTAGATACCCATTCCGGGTACTTGACTTCCCTGATGAACCCGGCCTTCAGTAATTTCTCAACTTTCGTTCGGATCGCCCCATACCGTTCCTGATTGAATATCCTCCTCTTTTGCTTCACCGGCTTATGTGTTGGACAATTATGACCCATAGGATCACTATTTTTACAGAGCATGGTGTTGTTATACAAATTAACTATGTGACAAAGAAAATTGCTCTTTTATCATTTTGTAATTGGATTATCGGGATATATAAATGATAAAAGTCCATATGATTAGTACCAGATTAATAAGATATAAGACAGTATTAATCCACGTAAAGTTTAATCATTAAATATCCCTAGTCGTAGTATTATTGAGACTGGACATCGATAATGTGGAATAGGCTAGTATTACACTTGTGCGTGTTATGGAAGTGTAACGGCATAGTTCTCATATATTTGGGTATTGGATACTCATGCAAGTGTAATAGGAGGTTTTATTTACCGATGGTACGGAAACAGCTTCGCTTTGGATAGACCCCTCGGAATCTCATTGGTATTATGACTATGTGTTTATGGGAATCCGAATCAGGGTAGGTGTATTTGGTCTTAACCTGAGACTTGCATCGCTAATACTTACGACAATCAATATACTTTGGTTTTTGTCGTCCGGGGCTTTAACGGGTTCTGTGTACACCTCTTCTGGGTATACTGAGAATCGTAGTGTATTGGGTGTGATGGCAAGATGGAAGTATCACTTCAGTCATATGGAGATGATGATCACGCAGGGATACGAAACTGGTACTCTTAAGAACTGCAGTCATCGGGATATATGACTAGGTCATGATTATCTGATTATAGAGACTAATTGTCAATGATCCAATATATGCTTTGTACGGGGCAGACACAATTCCAGGCCCAGGCCTAGCATGTGACATCTGGTACTAGATCGTAATACGCAATACTACGTATACTACGCCTGACAACGATCTTGTATTCCGCAGAAGAATATTTATGGAGAATTGGGTAGGCACGGTGCTTTGCTAGAAGCCAACCATGTCATGTAAATCGGTAAGAATGTGGAATCGGGTACGCATGTATTCGGATAGTCCGATGACCGTATTTATTGCCAACATATCCAGGGATCTCTTGGGTCGCTTCCCAAAGATTCACCGATGAGATTTGACTCGAACAGAAAATTAATCTAGGATTAATTATGAGAGAGAAAATTAATATGGGATTAATTACGGCAATAATTTAATATGGGATTAATTACCAAAGAGAAAATTAATCTAGGATTAATTGCGTCAATAATTAATCTGGGATTAATTCGACTAGAAGAGAGAACGCGATTAATTTGGAATTAATCGATAAAATAAATTTAATAGTTAAATTGGATTTTTCTATTTAATTTATTTATTTGGGCTAAAATAATATATCGGATATATTAATTGAAATTAGATTTCAACGCGGAATTAAAATTGGATTTTAATTCAAGCGAACGAATTAATTTAGAATTAATTCGTAAGCGACTTTCGTAATAATTATGTGAGGCATAATAATTTAATTAAATTAGATTTAATTATGTCACAACGGTAAATTCGTTTAGATCGGAATTAAACGAACCCGGGCCCAAGCGAAGTTGCGTGTTGGATTGCCCGATTTAAATTTTGAATTTTAAAGTGGGGCCCACCAACTTACATCAATGTGTTTGACACTTGATGGAATTTGGTAATTGGTTGAGTGAAAGCTTGTGATTGCTTTTTCTACACTCCAACCAATTCCAACACACACTTTTTGGTATTTAAAAAGGAAATCAACATTTTGTGTCATAAGTTTAGAACTTGAAAACACTATTCCTCTTCCTCTCTCTCAATGGG
>SKCR01051074.1:0-38377 GCA_019454045.1 Zanthoxylum bungeanum | reverse complement strand
TCTTATAGGAATATAAGATCTGTATCAGGCGTAGTATACCGTAGTATTCCGTACATCGATCCAGTATCGGATGATCACATGCTAGGCCTGGGCTGGAGATGTGTCATCCCCGTACGAAACATATATCGGACATCAAGCAACTAGTCTCTTTAAATCGGACAATCCTGACCTTGTCATATTGTCCCGACGGTTGCAACCTTTTATAGAGTACTAGTTCTGTGTCCTGCGTGATCATCACCTCCATATGTCTGAAGCGATACTTCCATCTTGACATCACATCCAGTACAGTACGATTCTCGATAAACCCAGAAGAGGTGTACACAGAACCGGTTAAGGTCCCCAACCACCAAAACTAAAGTTTACCGATTGTCGCAAGTACTAGCGATGTAAGTCTCAGTTTAGACCATATACACCTACCCTGATGCGGCCTCCCATAGACACGTAGACATACTACCAATGGGATTCCGCGGGGTCTATCCAGAGCGAAGCTGTTTTCCGTACCATCGGTAAAACACAACCTCCTATCGCACTTGCATAAGTATCCAATACTTAAATATATGAGAACTATGCCGTTGTGCCCTCACAACGTGCACAAGCGCAATACTAGTCTATTCCGCATTATCGATGTCCAGTCTCGATAATACTACGACTAGGGATATTTAATGATTAAACCTTTGGGGACTGATACTGTCTCATATCATTCTCAGTCCAGGTACTAATCATATGGACTTTCGCCATTTATAAGTCAAAGTAAATAATATTACAAAACGGCAAAAGGCAATTTCATTATCACATAGTTAATTTTGTACAATAATACAATATCATTTACAAACAGTGACGCTATGGGACATAATGTCTAACACAAACACGGGGAGGTTTTTTTCCCCGTGAGTTATCATTCAAACCACGAAAAACCATTAGGCACACAGCGCGGGGAAGGCCAAAGTGCCTCCGTAACTCTTGTAGTCTCGGGGAGGCCAAACACGGGGAGAATTTTTCCACCGTGAGTTATCAGCCAAATCACGATAAACCATCAGGCACACAGTGCAGGGAAGACCAAAGTGCCTCATTGACCCATGTACCCTTGTGGAGGCCAAACATAGGGAGGTTATTGCCCCCGTGAGTTATTTGGCTGATCCACTCCATGATCTGTAGCCTGGTTAACCGGGACACTGAATTGTAAGGTTCTGAATTATAATTTTGGGTAGCCCAGACAGGACGCTGTCCCGGGCTCCCGCTTTGTTAGTTTTTGAGTCTATGCGGAGTATGTGCTAAGTCACATCCACAATGCTAACATTGTTGAGTCCTGATTTTGTTTTTGTGAATGACCTGGGCAGGGACGCTTTAGGCATTGTATTTTCGCATGTGAAACCCGATGATGAGTCTCAGTTGGAGGCACTACCTTTTTAGCTAAGGATATTCCGGGAAACTGAGGTCGGAAGGGGAAATTCAGAATAAGTACGTCATCAGATACATTTCGCAAGTTCACTGTCTTCGTTAGTGCTACGTTCGTTACTTCGTTCGAATGTCAGGCAGATTGCGGACGTTCGTGTAGTGTTCGAATTGGCGTTCAAACGACGTCGGTGTTTCTGGTTTTACTGCTTGCCTCGCACCCCAGCCCAATTAGCCCCCCAAAGCCCATAAAAACATCCAATTAATAAAACACATTTAAAACACATGGGAAATTAAATTAAATATTAAATAAAATATTTAAACCATTTACCAATTAAATAAAACATAATATAATCATACCTAATTAAGACAAATCAAATAGATTAACATCCTAACTAAACAAATCACATACTAAATTAAAAAGATGTCATGCCTAATTAAAATCAATCATAACAAATTAAATATTTTGCATTCCAATCTAAAAAATTTTGTCCCCATCAAATCCTTGCTTTCCTTGTATAACACCAAATCATATCTCTCTTTAATGCCAAAATCCATTCCTTGTGAGACAAGGTGAAACCCTAGCCCTTCTCTATATAAACAACCCCTAACCAAGACATACATCCTCTAGCTCATACAGATAACTCACACAAAAATCACAACACAAAGAGCCTTAGCCACTCACGGCAATAGCAACAAGAAGAACACAAACAATTCCCTTCATCTCCTCCACTCCAAAACCGAAAACAGCACCCCCCTAAACCTCTACCCATCACCGAAAATCTCCCCCATACAGCAGCCCTCCATCACCGAAAATATACCTCCAAACAGCAGCCCAAACACACCCCAAATAGCCCTTGAAACATGTCTGGACAGCAGCCCAAACCACTCCCAAAACAGTCCCTAAAATCCCTAAAATAGTAACATAAACTGCACTTATAATCCTTGAAATAACCACATAAAACTACACTAAAAAACCATGAAAAACAATCGAAACATTTCGTTGAAACATTAAGATAGTGACCTGAACAGTGAGCAGAAAATATAGAAGAAACAGCAGCAAAACGGAGACCAGACTGCGAGCAAAGTAGCAAAACAGTGAGCTAAGACGCTGAACCAGTGAACCAGAAGAATAAGGAGCTTTTACCCCTTCCGATCTCCGTGAAACGCAAGTCTGAAGATGACTTGAAAGGTTAGACCTGAGGGTACTTTCCACACTCATCTTTATTTTATTTTGTTATTTATTTTGACTGTATTTTAATTATTTGTTGAATCTTGTTTGTGTATGATGCGTGTTGTGGGTATTGGATGAATGAAAGATTGTCGTCTCTTGTGGTATATAGGATGGAAACCCAGACGTAAATTCCGTAGCCGAATCCGAATGGATGGTAGTGCGGTCTGTACTTGGGATACAACTCCATGTACCGTTTGAGTAAACGGCACCTTCTTTTGTTTCATGTTGCTTTGATTTATTTATTTTCTTTTTATCATTTGAACTCCACACGTTATTTGCATGCATGATGCAATCGAGTGCATGGGCTTAGTAAGTCGGATTAAAGGTCCCATATTTGGAGGGGCTAAAACCTTTTGCCACGATGCTTTGCCGCGCCGATTAATGTATACCTGGTTGGATGTAAGATGTGTCTAATCAGGTATACGAAGCACGATATCATTGTCTTTACCTTTTTATAAATGTGTTGTGTTGATTGCGCATGGGCTTAGTAAGTGCGATTAAGGGTCCTCTATTTTGAGAGGTTAAAATCCTTTACCACGATGCTTTACCACGTTCTTAGCCCGTTATTGTTTACTAGATGTCATGTATTCATCTGTCCATGTATGTGTCGTATTGTTTGCTGCATTTTGGAGGTCACTGCTGTAACCTCGTTCGAACGCATTTCAAAATGCCACATGAACGCGTGTCTTCTGTCTGGTCTCGTTCGAATGCGTTATCAAACGCCATACGAACGCGAACCTTCTGTTTACCGTTCGAACGCATTTACAAACGTTACACGAACGCGAACACACTGAACTGAGACATTTTTATCACATGCCATGTATAATTGTTTCTTAGGTGATTTTTCTTATGAAACCCCATATAGTCATTCTTATCTTTGTGCACATCATAATGAAAAGCATGTCTATTCCATTGGTTGCGTCATTTACCTTAGTCTTGGTTTAACGTATTACGATTCATATACCTATATCATGATGACTTTTGAGTATTATTTCTTGTGGTATATCGGATGGAAACCCATACATAAATTCCATAGCCGATTCCGAATAGACGGTAGTGCGGTCTGTACTTGGGATACAATTCCAGGTATCACTTGGAAAAGTGCTCACATGTATGCTTGTATATGGTTTGCATGGTTAAAGTAACAATTATTTCCTTGAGTATGTGCTAGTGGACCATCCTCATTTGGATGCAGTTGGACCATTGTCAGAAATGCGGACTTGCTGGGCCATTTAAACTGGGGCGAGTTCGTACCTTATGACCATTGGGCCCAAAGCTTCTGAAATGTTGATGGGCCATTCCGTAGAAATTATTACTTTATGTTTGCATTATCTTTTATGCTTGTGTGTGAGAATATCGTCGTTTGGATCCATTTGGACCATTTGTCATGAGATATGGGCTTGTTGGGCCATTTAAACTGGGACAAGAACGTATTTTATGACGATTGGGCCAAAGGCTTCTAAGTGTTGATGGGCCACTTTGTGCTTGTGTTCGGAACGTTACCATTTGGATTTAGTCGGGCTCTTTGTCATGAGATGTGGACTCGTTGGGCCATTTAAACTGGGATGAAAATTTAGTATGTTATATATGTTAATTTACTATGATAACAGTCCGATTTGTTTGAAAATTTTAATTTTAATTTAGTATGTTATATATGTTACCTGCATCTCATGAACCTCATGCATACATATATCATGTTAACACCCTCTATGTCTCAAAAAGACATCATAGATACCGTTTGGGTTAGAGAAGGGACAAGGCTCATTAAAATAATAGTAACAGTCATGAGTGAATCTGGTAATGAGGTATCCCGAATGGATCAGTTAGTGAACATTCTCGCTAAGGTCACTGAACAGTTGCAAGCTTTGACTACTGTTGTGGCTGGTATGGTTGTGCCCCGTGCTGGGGGAATTTCTGAGAATGTGAGGCGTGAGGAGCCTCCAAATGGGTTGGGGGATGATATCCCCACTTTTGATGATGATATGGCAGAGTATGCAGCAGGCAGATTATCTGGGTCTCAGGCAGAGTTACAGAAACTTCGGGATCAGGTTGAGTCGGTTACCCGCAAGATGAGGGGTAAGAATGAGGATTTGCTGGATTACGACACACTGACTTTCGAGGAACAGTTGCCGGCACAGTTCAAGATGCCTGATATGGCTAAGTTTAACGGGAATGGGGATCCAAGGGTGCATCTCCGAAAGTTTGTATCAGTCATGAGTTCAGTTGGCTTATCTCAGCGCCAAGTGCAGAAAATGTTTGGAATGTCGCTTGAAGGAGCTCCCGTGGTATGGTACCACAGTTTGGAGAAGAAAGTGAAGGAAGATTGGAGGGAGTTGGCCGATGCTTTCCTGAAGCAGTATGTCACTGACTTAGAGATCGATCTGTCACTCCGTGATCTGGAGAATGTTAAGTAAAAAGCGGATGAGAGTTTTAAGGAGTATGTGGACCGGTGGAGGGGTAAGTTATTGAAGATGCAGACTGGGCCCTCAGAGAAGGACCAGATTAAAATGATTATCAAGGGCACCAGGCCCTCCATTTACAGCAAGTTGAGGAGGATGACCTCCATGATCACAGACTTTCGGCAGTTGAGGGAGACTGTCATGGACATTGAAGATGAAGAGGTGGAAAACAGAAAATTCTATGGTCTGAACAGGAGGCCCATTGGGGGAACATCGGGAGTAAAGCCCGTTTCTGCTGAGATTGCCGCTATCCGGAACCGGAGATTTTCCAACTTGAGAAGACCCCTGTTAAAGGTGCTAGAGAAACTGAAGAAGAAAGGGCTCTTAAAACCCTTGGAAGCCAAACCATTACCCAATCCCCTACCATCACATTATAACCTAAGCCTTTACTATCACTTTCACCAACCAAAGGGCCATGACACTGACAATTGTGCCCGACTCCGCCATGAAATCCAAGACCTGATAGACTCCAAGAAAATACCTGACCCCCGAAACAGAACAGCCTCAGCCTGACCCCCACAGACCCCCTTACCCCCCTTACCGTGCCGTACCACCACCAGCCTATATGATCAATTCTGGCCTCCCAGAGGACCTTGTCTTAAAATCCTTTCACCCTCAAGCCTTTGCCTGGGAATCTGGGATAGCACTAGTGAAGATGAGACTGAGCAGGAAAAAAACTTTTGGCTTGATTTCTCTAACAGTGACGAGGAAGAAGTAAGGGGAATGACGTGCAGTGGTCGTTTCTATAATGATATGGCGGAAAAGGGTAAGGAAGTTTTGACAGATGGTAGAGCAGTGGTTGAGACTGCAAAAAATACTGAGGGGGATATAGTGCTGAGGCAATTGAGGAAGACTAGAGCACAAGTGAGTATCTTGGAGCTGTTATGTGCATCTCGGGAGCATAGGCAGGCTATGGTTGAGGCTTTGAGCAAGATTGTGGTACCGGAAGACGCCAACCCTGCAATATTTGTTGGGTCAGTTCAAAAAGAAGCTTTGCAGATATCTTTTTCTGAGAATGAACTCCCGACGGAGGGGAGAAATCATAATAGGCCTCTATTTATCAGGGCCGAGGTGAGGGGCAAGAGGACTTCATGTGTGATGGTGGATGACGGTTCATCCATCAATGTGTGCCTGCTGAAAATTCTGGCAAGATTGGGTATGAAAGCAACAGACTTGGACCCCTCCAGTATGACTATTAAGGCGTATGATGACAGTAAAAGGGGAGTTGAGGGTACCTTTGTGGCTATGGTCAAGGTAGGACCGATTGAAGATGAGGTTGAGTTCACAGTACTGGACATCCCGTCTACTTTCGCCTTATTGTTGGGAAGGCCTTGGTTTCACAAACTTGGGGGCGTGCCTTCCACTTTGCATCAGATGATCAAGTTCCCGTATGAGGGAGAAGTTGTTACTATCCGGGCAGAGTTAGATAATGTCGTGGCTGCCTTGGAGATACAACCTTTCACGAGGTTTCAGGTGTCAGCTACTTTTGAGGAATGGGTGGATCCTAGGGTGGCTAGGATTATGGAGAAAATGAAGTTTGAGCCGGGTAAAGGTACAACCTGCGGCTAAACCCTAAGAAATGTCTGTTTGGGGTGACATCAGGGAAATTGCTTGGTCATACAGTGGGAATGGGCGGAATAGAGGTAGACTCCGAAAAGATCAAGGCAATCACAGAATGCCTGCACCAAAGATAGAAAAAGAAGTCTGAGCATTCTTGGGGAAGATTCAGTACATCAGTAGGTTAATTACCAAGTTGACATCGGTATGTGAGCCTATCTTCAAACTGTTGAGAAAAGATCAGCCAGTGAGATGGAATGAACAGTGTCAGACCGCCTTCGACAGAATCATAGAGTACTTGGTAAAGCCACATGTATTGAAACCTCCGAGACCGGGCAGACCTTTGATATTGTATTTGGCTATATAATCGGAAGCACTGGGGGCAATGATGGTACAGGCAGATGAGACAGGGGTAGAACATGCCGTTTACTATCTGAGTAAGAAGATGCTCCCGTATGAGGCTCGATATCAGGAAGTTGAGAAGATCTATCTTGCAGTGGTATGGGCTTCCAGAAAGTTGCGGCATTATTTCCAGTCTTACAAGATCCAGGTGGTGGCAAAGGAAAATCCTCTGAAATATCTTCATTCAGTGCCTTCACTAGTGGGAAAATTGGGCAGATGGTTGGTATTGCTGACAGAGTTTGACATTGAGTATCTCACCTCCAAAGTGATCAAAGGGCGAGCAGTAGCAGAGTTTCTGGCATTGCAACCTGTTGAGGGGGATCAATATAAGTTTGAATTTCCAGATGAAGAGATCCAAGCAATAACGGTTCAGAGATGGAAGATGTATTTTGACGGAGCAGTGAATTACAAGGGAGCTGGAATTGGGATCGTGATAGTGACCCCCGAAGGAGAGACTTTGCCTTTGGCCAAGAGGTTGATATTCAGAGTGACTAATAACATGGCCGAGTATGAAGCATGTGCCTTCGGTTTGACAACATTGATAGCCTTGAAGGCCGGGAGTGTGGAAATCTACGGGGATTCTATGTTGGTAGTCCAGCAGATGCGAGGAGAACGGGAATTGAAGGAAGAATGGTTGAAACCTTACCTTTTTTACCTCAGAAAGTTGGCACAGGATATCCCCGAGTGTAAGTTTCAGCACTTACCGAGAGAAGAGAATCAGATGGCAGATGCATTGGCTACACTTGCAGCAACTTGGGAAAATCCAGAAAAGTTAGTGATGAGACCGTTGATACTGACAACAGCAAGCAAACCTATTTATGAGATAGAAAGAATTCTGGAAGTTGAGGTCGACGATGGTAAACCTTGGTATTATGACATTCAGAGGTATCTGGAACATGGTGAACTCCCGGAAGGAGCAGGCAGAAAAGACAGAATAGCCATCCAGAAGTTAGCTTCCCAGTATGTGACTTTGAAAGGGGAACTGTACAAGAGGCAAGCAAACGGTATTCAGTTCAAGTGTTTGAGAAAGGAAGAAGCTCAGCATGTAATGGAAGAAATACAGGCCGGGGTATATGGTCCGCACATGAACGGGTTGAATATGTCCCGCAAGATAGTGAGACAAGGTTTTTATTGGTCGACCATGGAAACAGATTGCGCGAAGATGGTGAAGCACTGTCATGACTGTCAAGCACATGGTAATTTGAATCACTTACCGCACACAGAATTGCACGGGTTGTCAGAGCCGTGGCCTTTCTTAGCATGGGGGATTGATATGATTGGGGAAATTCGACCGAATGCATCAAATGGGCATCGCTTCATAGTAGTTGCAGTAGATTACTTCTCGAAGTGGGTGGAAGCCGAATCATTCCGTAATGTTACAGCAAAGCAGATGGCAAAGTTTATAGCTCGGAACCTCATTTGTCGGTATGGTATGCCGCATCATGTAGTGACAGACAACGGGGTCCAGTTTCAAGGAGAGACGAAGGCAATGTTACAGAGGTATGGGATAGGCCACCACAAGTCATCACCGTACAGGCCGCAGGAAAATGGGGCAGTTGAGGCAGCCAATAAGACTATAAAGACAATTTTAGCCAAGATGACAGAAAATTGCAGAGATTGGGCCGAGAAATTACCGTTTTCTTTGTGGGGGTACAGAACATCAGTAAGAACAGCAACAGGGGCCACACCTTACTCTTTGGTCTATGGAATGGAAGCAGTATTGCTGGTAGAAGTGGAAATACAGTCAATGAGGGTGTTAACAGAGGCAGAATTACCGGGACAGGATTGGGCCGCACAGAGGTTTGATTAGTTAGCACTATTGGATGAGAAGAGAACGAAGTCTTTGTATCACATGCAGTTGTATCAGAAGAGACTAGCCCGGGCATTAAACAAGAAAGTGCGTCCTACCAAGATCAGAAAGGGTGATTTGGTACTTAAGCAGTCGAGGCCGTCGACGACAGATCCGAGAGGGAAATTCAGACCTAACTGGGAAGGACCTTACATAGTGCAGAAGGTAATGGAAAATATGGCAGTGAGGTTATCAGACTTGGAAGGAAACGAGTTCACCGAGCCGATCAACGTAGATAGGTTGAAGCAATACTTTGCCTAAGGGAGAGAAGAGCGAGCAGTCACCACGGGAATTAGCAGAAGACCTAACCCAACGGAATAAGAAAATCATTCATGCATACACGTAACATTCATTCTCTTCATGTTTGTTTTTGTTTTGTGTTCGCAGGTTCGAAGAAAGTAGAAAGCGGCAGAATTGAGCCAAGCAGCGTCAGCATAATTTCAGTTTTTGGGATGAGTCCCAAGGGGCAAGGCCCATATCATCTTGGGGGCGAGGCCCATATCATGTCGACTCCGGGTATGGAGACACATCATCAGTTTGAGGGCAAGGTCCCTATGGTCAGCGGTGTTGGGTCGAGGTGCCCCCGTTGTCGGTTGTAGTTCCGGGTCGAGGTGCCCAGGGTCGAGGTACCCACTACATCATCAGTTCGAGGGCGAGGTCCCTATGGTCAGCGGTGTTGGGTCGAGGTGCCCTCGTTGTCGGTTGTAGTTCCGGGTCGAGGTGCCCAGGGTCGAGGGCCCACTACATCATCAGTTCGAGGGCGAGGTCCCTATTGTCAGCGGTATTGGGTCAAGGTGCCCAGGGTCGAGGTGCCCCATTGTCGGTTGCAGTTATTGGGATGCGTCCCAGGATCGAGGTCCGCTGCAGCACCAACTCAGCTCGAGGCAGCAGCCGAGCCAGGTAAGTGAAATTGCAATGCATAACTTTGATAGGATTGTTCAAAGTCACACACTGCACAAGTCCCATCAAAGTGGGGGCGACTGTAGGCATTGCATTTTCGGATGTGAAACCCGATGATGAGTCTCAGTTGGAGGCACTGCCTTTTTAGCTAAGGATATTGCGGGAAACGGAGGTCGGAAGGGGAAATTCAGAATAAGTACGTCATCAGATTCATTTCGCAAGTTCACTGTCTTCATTAGTGCTGCGTTCGTTACTTCGTTCGAATGTCAGGCAGATTGCGGACGTTCGTGTAACGTTCGAATTGGCGTTCGAACGGCGTCGGTGTTTCTGGGTTTGCTGCTAGCCTCGCACCCCAGCCCAATTAGCCCCCCAAAGCCCATAAAACACATTTAAAACACATGGGAAATTAAATTAAATATTAAATAAAATATTTAAAACCATTTACCAATTAAATAAAACATAATATAATCATACCTAATTAAGACAAATCAAATATATTAACTTCCTAACTAAACAAATCACATACTAAATTAAAAAGATGTCATGCCTAATTAAAATCAATCATAACAATTAAATATTTTGCATTCCTAATCTAAACAAATTTTGTCCCCCATCAAATCCCTTGCTTTCATTGTCTAACACCAAATCATATCTCTCTTTAATGCCAAAATCCCTTCCTTGTGAGACAAGGTGAAACCCTAGCCCTTCTCTATATAAACAACCCCTAACCAAGACATGCATCCTCTAGCTCATATAGATAACTCACACAAGAATCACAACACAAAGAGCCTTAGCCACTCACTGCAATAGCAACAAGAAGAACACAAACAATTCCCTTCATCTCCTCCACTCCATAACCGAAAACAGCACCCCCATAAACCTCTACCCATCACCGAAAATCTACCCCATACAGCAGCCCTCCATCACCAAAAATATACCTCCAAACAGCAGCCCAAACACACCCCAAACAGCCATTAAAACACGCCTGGATAGCAGCCCAAACCACTCCCAAAACAGTCCCTAAAATCCCTTAAAACAGTAACATAAACTGCACTTATAATCCTTGAAATAACCACACAAAACTACACTAAAAAACCACGAAAAACACTCGAAACAGTTCGTTGAAACGTTATGACAGTGACCTGAATAATGAGCAGAAAATACAGAAGAAACAGCAGTAAAACATAGACCAGACCGCGAGTAAAGCAGCAAAACAGTGAGCTAAGACGCTGAACCAGTGAACCGGAAGAATAAGGAGCTTTTACCCCTTCCGATCTCCGCGAAACACAAGTCCGAAGATGACTTAAAAGGTTAGACCTGAGGGTACTTTCCACACTCATCTTTATTTGATTTTTGTTATTTATTTTGACTGTAATTTAATTATTTATTGAATCTAGTTTGTGTATGATGCGTGTTGTGGGTGTTGGATGAATGAAAGAGTGTCGTCTTTTGTGGTATATAGGATGGAAACCCAGACGTAAATTCGGTAGCCGAATCCGAATAGACGGTAGTGCGGTCTGTACTTGGGATACAACTCCACGTACCGCTTGAGTAAACGGCACCTTCTTTTGTTTCATGTTGCTTTGATTTATTTATTTTCTTTTTTTTATTTAAACTCTGCACGTTATTTGCATGCATGATGCAATCGAGTGCATGGGCTTAATAGGTGCGATGAAAGGTCTCCTAATTGGAGGGGTTAAAATCCTTTACCAAAATGCTTTGCCACACCGATTGATGTGTGTTCGGTTGAATGCAAGATATGTTCAATCGGGCACACTAAGTTTGATATTATTGTCTTTAATTCTTTGTATGCATGATGCAATCGAGTGCATGGGCTTAGTAAGTCGGATTAAAGGTCCCCTATTTGGAGGGGCTAAAACCTTTTGCCACGATGCTTTGCCGCGCCGATTGATGTATACTCGGTTGGATGTAAGATGTGTCTAATCGGGTATACGAAGCATGATATCATTGTCTTTACCTTTTTATATATGTGTTGTGTTGATTGCGCATGGGCTTAGTAAGTGTGATTAAGGGTCCTCTATTTTGAGAGGTTAAAATCCTTTACCACGATGCTTTGCCGCGTTCTTAGCCCGTTATTATTTACTAGATGTCATGTATTCATCTGTCCATGTATGTGTCGTATTGTTTGCTGCATTTTGGAGGTCACTGCTGTAACCTCATTCGAACGCATTTCAGAACGGCACACGAACGCGTGTCTTCTGTCTGGTCTCGTTCGAACGCGTTATCAAACGCCATACGAACGCGAACCTTCTGTTTACCGTTCGAACGCATTTACGAATGCTACACGAATGCGAACACACTGAACTGAGACATTTTCATCACATTCCATGTATAATTGTTTCTTAGGTGATTTGTCTTATGAAACCCCATATAGTCATTCTTATCTTTGTGCACATCATAATGAAAAACATGTCTATTCCATTGGTTGCGTCATTTACCTTAGTCTTGGCTTAACGTATTACGATTCATATACCTATATCATGATGACTTTTGAGTATTATTTCTTGTGGTATATCGGATGGAAACCCAGACATAAATTCCGTAGCCGATTCCGAATGGACGGTAGTGTGGTCTGTACCTGGGATACAATTCCACGTTTCACTTGGAAAAGTGCTCACATGTATGCTTGTATGGTTAGTATGTATGCTTGTGTTTTCGTGAACATAATATGCTAATGAAGTTGTATGTTCGTTGTTACTTTGATGTATTTTCAAGCATGCAATCTTAGAAGTGAGATATATGTGAATTTAGGTGTAAGTTTTATTCTATACATGTGAATTTAGAAGCATGATACTCTTGGAAATAAGTGTTACTTAAGCTTTATTGAATTATTACATAAATCCTTTTATTACAAGTGACATAAGTAAGGGACCATTCCGAACCCAACGGTTTGAGGTCTTCCCTTGCGAGGGGTGAGTGCGGCCTTAAATCTCATTTTCCCGGTTCACACCGGGTGGCGACTCCATTACTCTCCAGTTTAGTCCCCCGCGGGCTACTCCGTACTCCCAACTAGGGCGCGAGCCTAGGACAGCATGAGTCGCCCAGTTCCTGTGTCCCACAGACGCCTTTACCAAGATTCACGGAGCACCAGAGGTTGAAAATCTTCCCTCGTGGTTAAGTCTCACTTTGCACCATCGGCTCAGGGCTGCATTCGTTCCCCTGAGGCTGTATTATACCACCAGCTCGGGGCTGCATTCGTTTCACAGTGGCCGTATTATACCACCGGCTCGGGGTTACATTCGTTCTACCGAGGCCATATTGTATCACCACCAGCTCGGGGTCAGGTTATGTTATATCGAGTCTTGATTTCTTTTCGGTATGGGGTTAGAGTATCTCATTCATGGCCATTGTTCTGATTGGCACGAGGAAGTAGTATTCCCTCATGGCCAAATGTTACTACCAGTTAGAGGTCGGGTTATGTCCCACCGAGTCTTTATTTCTCTTCGGTATAGGGTCGGAGTATCTCCCTCATGGCCAAGTGTTACAACTAGCTCGGTGTCGGGTTATGTCCTACCAAGTCTTGATTTTTCTTCGGTATGGGGTTGAAGTATCTCCCCCCATGGCCATTGTTCTGATTGGCACGAGGAAGTAACATTCCCTCATGGCCAAGAATTACTACCACCTCGGGGTCGGGTTATATCTCACCGAGTCTTGATTTCTCTTCAGCATGGGGTCGGAGTATCTCTCATATGGCCATTGTTCTTATTAGCACGAGGAAGTAGCATTCCCTCATAGCCAATTGTTACTACCAGCTTAGGGTTGGGTTATATCCCACCGAGTCTTGATTTCTCTTGGCATGGGGTCGGAGTATCTCCCACATGGCCATTTCTATGATTGGCATGAGAAAGTAGTATTTCTTAATGGCCAAGTGTTACTACTAGCTCGGGGTTGGGCTATGTCCCACTGAGTCTTGATTTCTCTTTGGCATGGGGTCGAAATATCGCCCTCATGGCTATTATTCTGGTTGGTACGAGGATGTAACATTCCCTAGTGACCAAGTGCTGCCACCAGCTCGGGGTTAGGTTATGTCCCACCGAGTCTTGATTTCCTTTTCCATGGGGTCATAGCATCTCCCTCATGGCCATGCTTTAGTTGGCCTGACGAGGTAGCATTCGCTTATGGCCAAGTATTGTTGCCAGCTCGGGGTCGGGTCATGTCCCACCGAGTCTGGATTATCTTTGCCATTGGGTCAGAGTATCTCCTCCATGGCCATGCTTTGGTTGTCAGCTCGGGGATGGGCCTCATCCCACCGAGTCTGAATATTTGGTGGCATAGGGTCGGAGCATCTCCCCCATGGCCATATGCTAGAGGCCTAGTAGTTGCAAAAGTTCAAAAATTTTGTCAAGTATTGAAAGGGGAAAACAAGCATGCAATTGACAAAAATAAATAAATATATTAAGTACAAACTGTTATAAGAAGAAAAATTGTTTGATACATAGGGCCCCCCGCGGTCACCCCTTTATTCAGTCCATATAGAGAGAGTTCTTAACGCTCATGTAGGAAGAGCTTCACGCTCAGACATAGAAGTCGGGGCCTCGATCCCGGTCACAGCGTCGGGATCCTTGGTCTCAAAACCTATTGTAGGAACTTCCACTTCAGTCAAAGGAGATGGGGCTACAAGAGTTGGGATGGGGACCTCAGGTTCAGCAGAGGGGGCCTCAGGTTCAGTTGTCGGTATGACGACCTCAGGGATAAAGAACAAGGGAATTGTAGGTATGGGCTTGGGTTTCTGAGCCTGCTCGAGTAATGGAAGTAGGGATTGGGCCTCTTTATCAGATATCTCACCCTTGCAGAATTTTATAGCAGTATCGACGGGCCCTATGTCCACTCAAGGCAAAAGCCATGCAAAGATATATGCGCTCCTCTACCCTTTCCAGCTTGGCTTTGTCCAAAGCAGCCTCCAGGTCGACCTCCTTCACCTTTAGATTTTATAGCTCAGCCTCTCCTATCTTCAGGTCATCCAGGGCCTGATCCCTTTGCTTGGTCACATCACTGAGCCTGGTCCCCAGAGAAGCTTTATCCCACCACAGTATTTTAGCCTCCTCCTCAGCCGTATCCATGTTCTTTTCGCGACCATGGAGGCATTACGGAGAGACCAGATCCTTTGTACTTGGCCTCCTTCAAACAAAAGGTTGATCAACAAATCTTTATTCTTTGCCATCATATAGTCGAGCTGCAGAGTTGGAAACAAAGGTTAAACCCGCTAAGTCAGATAAGAATTACAATATTAGGGTAGGCAATTACCTCACTGATGAAGGAGTAGGACCTTGATATCAACTCCTCAAGGGAGATATCTATATAAGCAGGGATCCGCTCAGGAGGAACTATCTCGGCCATCAAATTGAAGGCGGGCACGAGATAGGCCACAACATCTTGGACTTTATCACTAAAGTCATTCACTCCGAGCACTGCACCGCCCTTCCCAATTTCAGCAGGGGCCTCGACTACTTTTTTCCCCTTTTGGGCAATGATTTTCTTTGCAGGGGGTTTTTCAACCTCTTCTGGTTCATCGCCTCTGATCAGGTGACCGAGGAGGAGCTTGGGTTGTTTGGATTGGAGGGCTGGGAGTTGTAAGATTGAGAATGGCGTGAAGAGTTACAGCAGGAGGAGTAGTCATTTTGGCTTTCCTCTTGGCCTCAGGAGCAGCCGGACGTTCCCTGACCACCTGACTGCAACAAGGCTTGGAGCCTCCCCTTAACGTTCTTTGAACTTGACATTCATATAAAACAAAAGGCAGAAAAAATGGTTAGAATCCGAGCATAAGTAAAACCACCCCAAAGAGAACTGAGTATAAAAGTAATTGTTAGCAGGTAAGGTCATATCTACCAGGTCACCTCGGACCACGTGGAGGTTTGTTCGGAATAAGGCCCGAATTGGCAAAGGCAGAGTCATTGAGAATACTTTTACAGTGGCCAGCAAAATCTCTGGCCTTCTTGATTCTAGCCCGGACCTGATGGCTAACCTTGGGGGGTTGGCTCATCAGGCTGAAAAGGTTCAGAGAGTAGGTATATTTTCATAAAGACTAGTAAAGGAAAAGACCAGGGGACAGGTTCTCACCTCCATCCGTGAAGACGTCGGGGATGAAGGTAGCCTCAGAATCAGATGAGTAGACTTGCCCCCAGTTGTCTGAAGCCTAGAACTAGGTGGCTTTGAAGTTTTTATTGGTGGAAGGAAGGTCGGTGATAAGTGGAGGAATGTCAAGGTATGAAGAAAGATAGTACCAACCATGGTGGGTCTTCGGGTTGGCCTTTAGTCTGTACGGACATTTAACCTCTTCAAAGGTCGGCTCACCTAAGCCCGCTCGGTGCCAGATCACATAGAGGCCAGCCAGAATTCGCCAGCTGTTTAAGTTTAGCTCGCAGGGATCAATCTCTATGGAGGCTAACATCTTAGCAAAATAAGTTTGCATGGCTAACCGCAACTCATTCTCGAAGAGGACTGGGAGTAGGGCCACAGAATCTGCCTCGGGACGACTTGTATACTCCAAAAGGCCTGGAATATCTAGTTGAATGTCAGCTGGGATGGCATACTAGTGACGAAGGATACTTAGCTCTCACTCTGTGATCATGAGGGGTGGTCCATGTCTAATTGTGACGTGTCTAAGGGAACCCGTTCAGGATCAGGTCGGGGGATCCGATGATGATAGGTGTCATTCTCCTCCTTAGATGGGGTCGTGGTAGTATCAAGGTCTTCCAAACTTGCTGATCCCGATCTAATGAGTGATGCTTCTAGGAGTGGAACATGGGACCTAATCTCCAGAGGAGTGACCGAGGTGTACTCCGCGTCTGACATTCCTGGAACAGCAGGACCCGAGGAGGGTAATCAGTTAGTAGTTAGTGGGAGGAGTATGCCATACAGAAGGACTATTCTAACGAGCGAGGACCTAAACCTAAAGGCTCTAAGTGTCCTAACAATGGCAGAAATGGTAAATCTTTTCTACAGAATCAAACAGAAACACGTTCAAAAACTCATAAACACAGATTTCTTAAACACTAACCCAGAGTCAAGTCAAGAACACATGCATCCCAATTGTCAAAACCCACCCGCGAACCAAGCGAAACCACAATAAATACCCAGGAAAGAAGAGAAAACTATGCATATGCAAGCAAGAGCAATCCGGACGTAATGAAAAACATGAAAAGTCATATAGTAGAGTCCAGAGAAGAACTTACTTGATTGATGAAGTGGGAGACGAGATAACGTGGCCGGCGATGAGGTTTGTTGATTTCTGAGAGCAAGGAAGGAAACTCTTGTTGTTTGAAAGAAAGAGGGTTTGGAAAAAGGTGAAAGAGTGCGGCGTTCTCCTTTTTATAGACGACTCGAGGTAATCTCAACCGTTGGATCATATGGAGGGGGCTCGGATGGGCTCTACATCTGTAAGCCTTAATCTTACCGGTTCAATTTTAATTGAACGGATGAGATTAGGGAACCATTCAGTTGGCTTAAAGTACGTTGCTTACCTTCATTTTGGTGGGAGAGCCGCGGATGAATGACAAGTGTCACGACGAGAGTAAAAGTATGGGAAACTCTAATGAGATTTTATGGGCATTTAAGGCAGTAATGATGACTTACGGTTCCCAAGAGACAACTTTCAAAAGGGTAGAAGGGGTATTTCCAACAGGCCACCAACATCGTTTGGGTTGATATCAAGAGTTTCCTGACCCGAGCACATAACGAGGACAAAGTTGATCGGATCATATACCGAACAAGTTTATACAGTTTTCTAAGGAGAGAAACAACGTTAGATTAACCAGTATCCTCCACGCTATTATATTTCTCGGCATCAACTCACATAATCGTTGGAACCGATAACTAGGGGACAAATATTGATGGTCATTTTTGGGCCTAAGTGTCTGCAGTAGCTCAGGAGAGGCAAGAAGGGAATTCCAAGTTCAGAACACTATAGCCCGAGAACATTAGTTCGTCGTATCTTGTCAAGCTCAGTGGTCGAGCTCGGACTACATTCTTTGACCGGATTGAGGAGTGTGATTGTTCAGGGATGTAAGTACCCGAGGACATTGGGTCGAACCTGACCAGTGTAGCTCAGAAGGACAAGATAATCTCAACTCAGTCATCCGACCTCGTGGGGGAGGACGGTTCAGTATTGCCCAGGTTAGGATTACCAGTATAAGTACAACTCAAGAACTTACATTCTTCATGAAGCTTTGATGTTACAAGAGCAACTTGTGGGGTTATCTTCTGACACACGCCACCACATTAGCAAGTGGATACAGGCTGGCATAATTAATGTTCCGTTTGGTAGTACCCAAAAAGAGTGATTTAGTGAAATGTCAGATAGCAGGTCTACTTTCGGTGAAATAGATGTGGCAGAGAGCCTAATTGGCAGTAGTAGGTTCACGTGAAGACTTCACGAGGATGGTGGAACAATGTAATTTTCCTTAATATATAAAGTTGATGAGAGCACTTTTGTAAGGGTTAACAAAATTACTTACAAGCATTACTTGTAAAAATCGAGAGAATACAATAGCTCGATCATACCCGACCACCTGTAAAAAAGAGGTCGGCTAAGCCTGAATACATTATAAAATCAGTCTTTTTCTTTGTTCCCGTAGACGTAGGTTGGATCCATTCCACCCAACCATGTAAATCTTTTGTTGATTATTGTGTTTGTTCTCGTTTATTCAGCTAAGTTTTCTTTTGGTTCCCAACAAACTAAACAAATTCACAGTTAGGGGAAGATTGTTCGAGGAGTGAGTTTCTGGATTTACCCCTGGAACGAAAATCAGCCGTCAATAATATCTATTTTTATTAATTGCATTAATATACCCTGTCACTATTTTTTAGAATGCGTTATATTTATAAAAAAAACATTAGAGAAGGCATAAATTCAAGATTTTGTACCATTTGATATGAGATTCAATGAAATTTTTCATCTTAATTAAAGATTTCAATCAGGATTCAAAACATTCTTACCTCTAACCTTGACTTTTATCTAAAAAAATCTTCAATCTCGATCAAGATTCGAGGTTCGAGATCCTGAATGATCTAATCTTTGATTTAAGACAAAAAAAATTGTTCATTTTCGCCATTCGCTACCTTCTCATGGTAATTCCTAATTCCTTCATAGCATCACGAAACACGTTGTTACTGTACATCTTGCGTGTAGACTTGGTTTCATGGTCCTTACGCTCTTTAGCCACGTTTCTCATTCTCAGTGGAGGAACTAATATTTTCATTTGATGGAAACAAAAATAGAGAAATTATAAAATTGACAAGCCTAGAATAAAAATTATATAAAATTAAATTATAATATCCTCAATTTTCGGAATATTTTTGGAAGGTTCTCGGATCTGAGTTAAGGTCTTGGAACAAAATGATATTAGAGAATAAGAGTTTAAGTATTGAAAAATAGGTTGGAATATTTTAAAGTGAAGTTTCGTTGCATTTGAAAGTAAGCAATTTCGATAATCGGTTACATGTATTTTCAAATATTTATATATAGTAGATTTTTATTTTTCCGGCAATAGAAATATCAAACGAACTCCAATTGAGCTAATATTTAATTCATTGGAAATTTTTTTCGAAGATGAACAACTTTCGTGTTGAACACATTTCGAAATTTACATAAGAAGGGCCTCACAAATATAAATTTCTGAAGTAGTCCAATGTCATAGACATATTTGCAATTTCGATGGGCCTGTTTTGTAATTTTCAGAAATTTTTCTATAAATACCCTATATTTTCACAAATTATGAAATGGCTAAAATTCACAAAACTCTCTCACTCGACCCCTGATGTGCACGAAAAAGAAGAATAGTTCGACGGCCAGCCACCAGCCACTCGTCGCAAGAAACAACCGCAAATGGAGGAGATATGCGCGAGACTCCATATTTCGATAAATGCTCGTCGCTTCAATTCACAATGCAATCCACCCACCAAACTATTCTTGGAATGTACTATGAGGTTACGGTGATGGTTTTGTCGAACAGCGCTAGGTTTCTCATAAATCGAGCCAAAAAATGGTGAATAATGATTCACATTTGCACGGTTACTCCAAATAAATGGAATATTTTTAAATAATTAAATAAAATATTATATTCCATTACGAGTCCATTAGAAAAAATCGGGGACAAAAATCAAAATCTGGAAGGACCAAAACCCAAAAAAATGAAGATCAATGAACATCGCGTAGGCTCATCACGCGCAGCAATGGGCTTCATGCGCGTACACGCTGCATGAGCATGTTGCACGCGCATGCTGTGTAAGAATGCTCTCTATGTTGGGATATATGCCCTAGATATTCATGTAATGTAAACAGAATTATGTTTTATGAAACAAAATTATGTATTATTCATTTATCATAGTGTTTGTTTAATATTTGTAACATCCGGTAATCCTGACGACTTGTACGTTGTCAAAGACCGATGATTATTACGCTATGGAAGATATGTTATATGATGAAAATCATGTTCAAGCATGTACATGCTCAGGAAGTTACATTTCGGGTAATCAATAATTCTTCATAGTTCCGATACAGAATTTAGCAAAGAATGCAACTCGTACAACCCATAATATTTTAGACATAACTATTTCATGCGATCTTTGATTTTTATGAACTTTATATCGTTGGAAAGCTAAGACCAAGACCTACAATTTCCGCGTTGGATATTTTTCCAAATTCGGATAAAAAATAGGTCAAATATTACGAATTATGTGATTGCTATAGTAATTTTGAGAATAACCTAGATTTGAGTGATGTGGCACCATCACAACCACTCATCTTATAACACAAAAATCAGCCATTGTCTATAAATTAGACACTATTCACTCTCTCCCTCACCAAAAGGAACGTGAAAGGCTTAGAAGAGAGGAAATACCATTTCTTCTCATTCTCTTGTCTTCAACCTCAAGACATTTGATCCTCCCAAGCACATTTCCAAGCATGGTAGGCTTCCTTTTTCTTTTCATCTTCTTATTTTTCAGTTTTGAGTAAATAAAATTAAATCCAAATTCGCACCTTCATACCCTAGAATTTGGATTTGCTAAATTGAAATTAAAGGTGTTATTAGCATGCATTTTGGAGAGTGACTTATATCATTGAGCATGAAATAAAGCCTTTGAGTGTTTGAATGTATTAAGGGATTATCACTTATGATTTAATGATACTAAGTAAAGATTTGTGTTGGGTGTGTTGGTTTCTATAATATGTCCCAAGGAAAGATTAAGCATTCATGAAATACTATAAATGAATATATATAAAAGACTTGAAGCATGGCGGAATCATACTTACAAAGCTATGTGATGAAGAAGATGATCAAATGGTGGAAGCTCCAAGTGTTGGAAGATTCGGCCAAGAGGAGGAAGAAGACTTGAAGCTCCAAGCTTTTGTATTCCAAGCTCTTTGATGGTTTCCCTATCACCTCTTTTGATCCCTTGCTTGTGCTAGCAAAAATGGAGAATAGAAGATCAAATCTTCCTTTGTCCTTCCATGGAGTTCACGGCAATGTGAAGAAATTTGAGAGAGAAAGAGTTTTGTGTTATTGATTTGTTTTACCAAAAAATCAATTTATATTTATGCCATAATTTTATTAAATTAATAATAAATCTATGACACAAACCATGCAATGGTTTAGAGTGTCAAACACTCAAACTCCATGCAAAACATTTGAGTGTAATGCACACTATCACCATGCAATGCCTTATCAATTAAATAATGCATATAATGACAAGTGTCATGTGGGCCCCACACGTTTCCCAATGAAAGTGGGCCCACGTCCACTCACGCGTTCGGGTTCGATATTTCCGAAATACCGAGCTAGCGTCGCGACGTTAATTAAATCGGATTTAAATAAATAATCGCTCCTAGCGAAATTATTATTTACGTCGCTTACGAATTAATTCTAAATTAACTCGTATGCCCGAATTAAAATCTAATTTTAATTTCGCGTCGAAATCGAATTTCGATTATTATATCGAATACAATAATTTTATCGATTAATTCCAAATTAATCGTTCTCTCTCTAAATTAGGCACTTTATCCAAGATAAAGTTTCTCCGCAATTAATCCAAGATTAATTAAGTCCGAATCAAATATCATAGGTGAATCTTCAGGAAGCGACCCAAGAGATCTCCGGATATTTTGGCAGTAAATACGGTCGTCGGATAATCCGAACACGTACGTACCTCGTACTACGTCTTTACCGATTTACAAGACAAGGTTGGCTTCTAGCAAAGCGCCATGCCTACCCAATTCTCCAGAAATATTCTTATAGGAATATAAGATCTGTATCAGGCGTAGTATACCGTAGTATTGCGTACATCGATCCAGTATCAGATGATCACATGCTAGGCCTGGGGCTGGAGATGTGTCTGCCCCGTACGAAACATATATCGGACATCAAGCAACTAGTCTCTTTAAATCGGACAATCCTGACCTGGTCATATTGTCCCGACGGTTGCAACCTTTTATAGAGTGCTAGTTCTGTGTCCTGCGTGATCATCACCTCCATATGTCTGAAGCGATACTTCCATCTTGACATCACATCCAGTACACTACGATTCTCGATAAACCCAGAAGAGGTGTACACAGAACCGGTTAAGGTCCCCAACCACCAAAACCAAAGTTTACCGATTGTCGCAAGTACTAGCGATGTAAGTCTCAGGTTAAGACCATATACACCTACCCTGATGCGGCCTCCCATAGACACGTAGACATACTACCAATGGGATTCCGCGGGGTCTATCCAGAGCGAAGCTGTTTTCCGTACCATCGGTAAAACACAACCTCCTATCGCACTTGCATAAGTATCCAATACTTAAATATATGAGAACTATGCCGTTGTGCCCTCACAACGTGCACAAGCGCAATACTAGTCTATTCCGCATTATCGATGTCCAGTCTCGATAATACTACGACTAGGGATATTTAATGATTAAACCTTTGGGGACTGATACTGTCTCATACCATTCTCAGTCCAGGTACTAATCATATGGACTTTCGCCATTTATAAGTCAAAGTAAATAATATTACAAAACGGCAAAAGGCAATTTCATTATCACATAGTTAATTTTGTACCATAATACAATATCATTTACAAACAGTGACGCTATGGGACATAATGTCTAACAAGGTGATAATGTGAGATAAGTCTTGATCAATGTGTAGAGTTCCTAGAACATGCCAAGGATCTTCTAAGTCATGATTTGAGTGTGTGAATGTTCAAAGAAGTTGCAGAAATTTACTTACATTTAACGGTTGAGATAGATGTAAGAAATATAAAAATTTCTTTCCTTTGTTGAAGCTCCAAGCTTTGAATGAGAGATCCAACTCTAAGGTAAGTATCCATATCACCTTTGTCAAACTCTTTAAGTGCTTGCTATGGAAAAATTTTCAACAAAAATTTTCCTTAGAGGAGAGCAAGTCACGGCCACAAGAGGGAGGAAGAGATAGATTTTGTAATTTTTGTTTTCTAAAACATATTATGACCAAGTCAACTCACAAAAGTGTGTATATCCTTTTACCAAATGCCAAGCAAAAGGTTTTGGAGGGAAAAAAGCATTTAATGCCTCCAACCACTTACATCACTGAAATTGACATTTGATAGACATGTGATGTAAGTTGGTGGGACCCACTTTAATTCAAAATTCAAGTGGCTTGCTCCATACACTTCGTGCTCGGGTTCGCTTAATCCGATTAAACGAATTTTTTTTGTCGCGACGTAATTAATTCCAATTTAATTAAATAATAATACCTCACAAAATTATTATGAAAGTCGCTCAAGAATTAATTCTAAATTAATTCGTTCGCCAGGATTAAAATCTAATTTTAATTCCGGTTTGAAATCTAATTTCATTTAATATATCAAATATATTATTTAATTGATTAATTCTAAATTAATCGTTCTATCTTTTCTAATCGAATTTTATCCCGGATAAATTCTTGCTGCAATTAATCCTAGATTAATTTTATTTCCTATAATTAATTCTAGATTAATTTTGTTCGAGTCAAACATCATCGGTGAATCTTTGGGATGCGACCCAAGAGATCTCTGGATATGTTGGCAGTAAATACGGTTATCGGACTATTCGATTATGTGCGTACCCGGTACCATGTTTTTACCGATTTACACGACATGGTTGGCTTCTAGCAAAGCACTGTGCCTACCCAATTCTCCAGAAATATTCTTCTACGAAATATAATATATATCAAGCGTAGTATACAAAGTATTGCGTATTACGATCCAATATCAGATGTCACATGCTAAGCCTGGGGCTGGAATTGTGTTTGCCCCGTACGAAGCATATATCGGATCACAGCAACTAGTCTCTTTAATCAGATAATCATGACCTTGTCATATTATCCCGATAGTTGCAACATATTAGAGTACCAGTTCTGAATCCCTGCGTGATCATCATCTCCATATGACTGAAGTGATACTTCCATCTTGACATCACACCCAATGCACTACGATTCTCAATAAACCCAGAAGAGGCGTACAGAAAACCTGTTAAAGTCATGGATGATCAAAACCAAAGCGTACTTATTGTCGCAAGTATTAGCAATGCAAGTTTGAGGTTAAGACAAAACACAACTACCCTGATTTGGATTCCCATAGACACATAGTCATACTACCAATGGGATTCTGAGGGGTCTATCCAGAGCGAAGCTGTTTCCGTACCATCGGTAAACAGAACCTCCTATTACACCTGCATGAGTATCCAATACCCAAATATATGAGAACTATGATGTTACGGTTCCATAACGCGCACAAGTGTAACATTATTCTATTCCACATTATCGATATCCCGTCTCGATAATACTACGACTAGAGATATTTAATGATTAAACCTTTAATGGATTGATATTGTCTCATATCTTATTAATAAGAAACTAATCATAAAGAATTTTATCATTTATATATTTAAGTAATCTAATTACAAAATGATAAAATGGCAATTTCCTTTGTCACATAGTTAATTTGTACAAAAACCACAATGTCTTTTACAAATAGTGATGTATGGGTCATAATTGTCCAACACAATGTTGAGGTTTAGAAAAATGTTTATGTTTGGTGTTAGCCTAAGGGTTTGAGGATTGCTTGTGAATGACATTGAAGAGTTGAAGCTTGGCCCTGAAATCGGTCTAGCGTCGCGATGTTAAACCCCCAACGTCGCGATGGTTACCAAATAGAAGCTCACTGTCTAGGTCTGATCGAGTTGGCGTCGCGACACTCAAAGCTTAACATCGCGATGCAGAGCAAGCAGAGGCTCTATCGCAGGTCTAAACCAGTGGGCGTCGTGATGCATAACGTCTGGCGTTGGGACGCGTGACTAATTTGTAGAATCAGATTTAACCCTTTCATTGCAACCTAGGATGTTAGAGGCCACCCTTAGGGTCTCGTATCAACTCAATATATAATGTCACAAATATAGTATGTCATATAGCGATAATAGTTTCAAATCATATCCCACGACTTATATTCTAATTAAGTTATCAATTATAGATCATCGCAGGAACCTCAAATTCCTTCGGCGAAGTAAAGTAATGACAGCCAGATCCAAAAATATGTGATTGGACCCTTATCTTAAACTGTGTTTACTTATATGTTTCGAATCAAAAACTTACTTTTGAGCACTTAGGGCGTTAGTCAAGATTACTTTCAATTGTATTCTGAATAAGAACGTTTTGAGAAATGTTTAGAAATAAATAATTTTCAAAGCTTGAGATTTATGATTTTTCGAGGCATGTGTTAAAAACTCACCTTACTATGTAACTTGATTTAGATATGGAATTGACATATTCAGACATCGTGTGCACACGCAGCTCATGAGTAGGGATGATTGATGCTCATAGATCCTAGATTTGAGTCTAGATGGTAGCATATATCCGCACCCGACTCCACATTTGTGGCTTGGGGGACGGCGAGACGTAATGCCCCAAGACCACCAGATATTTGCATACGCGAGGGATGCCCCTAAGCGCCAGATTTTGTGTATGCGGGATAATGCATCGCCATATATACAGATACATATTTTTCAGATATGGATTTTTCAGAAATAGATTTTAAGAAATGGATTTCCAAAAAAAGATTTTTCAGAAGAGATGAGTTTTATAAAAGAGTTTTCCGAAAATCTTTTCAGAAGAGTTGAGTTTTCAAATAAGAAAAGATTTCAGAAAAGAATATTTTCTAGAAGGATATCAATTTTTAGAACCATGAATTTTCAGAAAGAATTAGTTTTTATTTTAAATGTCCACTCAATAGATTGTTCAAACGATCAAACCCCCTCACTCTCAGTTTTTTATTTTATAGGTATACCCGAAGGACGAGCTCGAGAGGATGGATACTGATGGCAGTCACTAAAGGGTCTGGGTCCACCAGGTCAAGTCAGAAACATAGTCAATCACAGTTCAAGAAATAGTCATGTATCATACATTTTGTATTAGTTGAAATGATGTCTGTTACAAGCTAAGTGTTCATACCAGGGTTATAAAGTGTAAAGATTATATACATGAGTATGAGAATGTAAATTGCATTTCATTTTGTTGAGTTGGGAAATGGTCTCATGTGTGAGTTTGTTTTCGAGATGAGTTCATTAGTAAAGATCACAGTCAGATAGTCAAAGGCTTAGGGGAATATATCAGTCTATTCCCTACTGGTAGCATCTCCTGGATTGAGGATGTTATAATATCACATATTGTAAATTATCTTGTTTACCTTAGATTACTCATGTTACTTCAGCCTTAGTGTATGAGTGTCATACACAATAGAATTTAAATCTGAAGTTAATAATCTAAAATACTCAATAAAGAGCAAACAAAACAAGTATTTTATTTGTAGTTTATCTATAGCTGCGGTCCATTCTATAATTATATGGTGACCTTAATCCGAGATCGTCCATGTGGAGACATGAGAATGTAGGCACCTTATATGATGTGATCATATAGGACTGGAACCAGATAGAAATGAGTTTCTTATAATATTCGTTAGATAAAGAAATTCATTTCAATCCACTTGATGGTCATATATGGATTGATCTGAATCCTGAGTGTACTATGAACTCCTACATGGCAGGTTATGTCCTTTGATTTACAAAGGTGAGGTTGGTGTAGCAATCCCGACAAATAGCTACGTACTTTGGAGACATGGTTTGATATGTAGCAGGGGACGTGTTACATAGATAGGGAATTCACTCATTCTTGCGAGAAGTAGAGGAGTATATTCCTTAAGGGTTGATTCGGTACTTGAACGGTTAGAGCGCTCAAGTATTTCTATTACGATTATAAAGATTAATATTCATAATGGTTATAAGTAAATCGTTCATTAGAGAATCAATGGTACTTGAGGTAAAAATAATTAGAGGGGTATAACGGACATTATGACATGCTCTAATTATTATATACTCATGAAGGGACAATCTG
Organism: Zanthoxylum bungeanum; assembly: GCA_019454045.1. Classification (NCBI taxonomy): domain Eukaryota; kingdom Viridiplantae; phylum Streptophyta; class Magnoliopsida; order Sapindales; family Rutaceae; genus Zanthoxylum; species Zanthoxylum bungeanum. The sequence goes on along the minus strand of SKCR01051074.1, from coordinate 11,183 downwards.
TATGTAATGACTATATCGATGGACACCGACGTGGTTCGACTTAAATTATCTATCTGCGGCAATGAGAGTTTAGCTTCATATTTTTAGTGGAATAAAATGAAGTTCATAATTCGGAATATTTACTTAAGAGTTTAATTAATATCTCAGGATAATTGGAGCTCGGAACCGTACGTCCATTTGGTCCCCGTGCTAGATTGATATACTGTAGCAGATTTAATATAATTGGATAGTCCAATTGTATACTCACAAAGGTATAATATATATTATTAATATGTTTAATAATATTATTTTGTCACACTTGAAACTATATATCATTTTTAATATATGGTTTTTTAATAATTATATGATAATTATTAGTTACATGTTATTAAGTTATGTAATATACAATTTAATAAAGGGTTTATATTTTTGAATTTCCAAAAATGGGTTTTGGAAACCCTTTGTTTGATTTTAGAAGTTACATTTTTTAAAAAGGTAATAACTTTTTTTTTCTGTAACAACTTTTCATATTAAGTAACTTTTGATGTTATAAAATTTTTATTCAAAAAAAACGGGGTGGCCGATTCTTTCACTAAGGAGAGGGGAAGGATTTGTTTGATTTTGGAAATTTATAACCCTAGTTATATAAAGAAAATAATATTTTCTTTTTCCTAACCTATCTCATTCTAACTCTAGCCACTCTCTATTTGTTCTTAATATTCTCTCAAGAGTTTAGAAAATAAACAGGAAGAACAAGTAAACCAAAAGCAAAAATCTTATGTGACACTTTGATTTCTAAAGTGTTTAGAGACAAAATTGTAAGTATAGCCCACTCTATTTTCTACTTGTGACGAGATATAACAAGAAAGGCTATTTTGTGCCGAACCAAAATCACCACCTAGTCTTTTCTTGTACTCCTCACGGAAGTGACCAGATTTTTCTCACTACCGCCACCAAAAATTATGTAATGGGGCTCAGTTCGATTTTTTTTTTATCCAAAATTTTTGGGGAATATTTAAGGGTGTTTAAGATTAATTGGGGTTGTTCTTAACTGAAAGATCACACTTGATACACAGTGGCAGTTCACGTAAATATGGGCTGATTTGGACAGTGAGCTGGGCGCGATTTCGGATCCAAAAATAGTATTGATCCGTTACTAAGGGGCTGTTCAGGTGTTGATCAAAATAGAAGAACAATTGTAGTGGAAGAGCTGTAACATTCGGCCAGAAGAAGGAAATGGTAGAAAAAGTTTTCTAGTCTGATCCCGAGTGCCTAAGGTGTTTCCGCTGCATTAGGAAATTGTATCTATATGGTACGACCAGAAGGGCTCATAGCCCAAGGTAAAGAGAAAAAGGTTTGCAAGCTCCAAAGGTCCATTTATGGACTCAAGCAAGCGTCTCGATCTTGGAACATAAGATTTGATACCATTATAAAGTCTTATGATTTTGAGCAGATTATTGATGAGCATTGTGTATACAAACGCATCATTGACGGGCATGTGGTTTTTCTCATTTTATATGTCGAAGATATTTTACTCATTGGGATTGATATAAAAATATTATCGAAAGTGAAAACCTGGCTAGGTAACCAATTCCGAATGAAAGATTTCGGAGAGGCCGATTATGTCATAGGGATCCAAATTCTTCAGGATCGCAAAAAATGACTGTTAGCTATGTCTCGGGCATCATGTATCGTCAAGATCCTTGTGCGATTTGGGAATGCAGAATTCTAAGAAAGGCAACTTGCCTTATGAACAGTCTCCTAAGACACCTCAAAGAGTTGGGGAAATGAGACATATCTCATATGCCTTAGAGTTAGTAGACTCATATATGCCATGTTATGCACGAGACCTGACATTTGATTTGTAGTGGGAGTAGTCAGTAGGTTTCAGTCTAACCCAGGATTAGATCATTGGGTGGCTGTGAAACATATTCTCAAGTATCTTAAGAGAATGAGAAATTATATGCTTGTATATTCTGGTGAGGATATGATCCTCCGGGGATATACGAACTCTGATTTTCATACAAATGTTGATTCTACGAAATCAACATCTGGATCAGTGTTTGCCCTAGGTAGTGGGGCCATTGTGTGGAGGAGTATAAAGCAGTCTTGTATTGATGAATCCAATATGCAGGCTGAGTATGTAGTAGTTTGTGAAGCAATTAAGGAAGCAGTCTGGCTCTGGAAGTTCTTAGGAGATCTTAAAGTTGTTCCATATATGGATAAACCACTAACACTTAATTGCGATAATAGTGGTGTTGTGGAAAATTCCAAAAAACCAAGAAGCCATAAGAGAGGAAAGCATATAGAGAGAAAATATTATCTCATCAGGGAGATAGTGCGGAAAAGAGAAGTTACTATCATGAAGATTGCATCCACAGAGAACCTGAATGATCCGTTTACAAAGACCTTATCGGCTAAAGTGTTTGAAGGTCAACAAGATGGTTTAGGGTTGTGTGACATGTCTCATTTACTCTAGTGCTAGTAGAACATTATTGGGATATATGCCCTAGGTATTCATGTAATGTAAACAGAATTATATTTTATGAAATAAAATGATGCATTATTTATTTATCAAAGTGTTTGTTTAATATCGTATATTGTAAATTATCTTGTTTATCTTAGATTACTCATGTGCTTTAAGACTTAGTGTATAAGTGTCATACATAAGATGATTTAAGTATGAAGTTAATATTCTAAAATAGTCCATATAGAGCAAACAAAGCGGGTATTTTGTTTGTGATTTATCTATAGCTGCGGTCCATTCTATAAATATATGGCGACCTTGATCCGGGATCATCCACGTGGAGACATGAGAATGAAGACAACTTATATGATGTGATCATATAGGACTGGACCCAGATAGAAATGTGTTTCTTATAATATCCGTGAGATAAAGAAATTCATTTCAATCTACTTGATGGTCATATATGGATTGATCTGAATCCTGAGTGTACTACGAACTCATGCATGACAAACTATGTCCTTTGATTTACGATAGTGAGGTTGGTGTAGCAATCTCAACCAATAGCTACGTACTTTGGGGACATGGTTTCGTATGTATCTGACGACGTTTTACATAAATAGGGAATTCACTCATTCTTACGAGAAATAGAGAAGTATCTACCTTAAGAGTTGATTCATTACTTGAACGGTTGGAGTGCTCAAGTCTTTCTATTACGAATAGAAAGATTAACATTCATAATGGTTATGAATAAATCATTCATTAATGAATCAATGGTACTTAAGGTAAAACTAATTAGAGGAGTATAACAGACATTATGACCCGACTCTAATTATGAGATACTCGTAAAGGGCCAATCTGTATATAATGACTATATTGATGGACATCGACATGGTTCAGCTTAAATTATCTATCTGCGGCAACAAGAGTTTAGCTTCGGGTTTTTAGTGGAATAACCCGCAGTTAATAATTCAGAATATATAATTAAGAGTTTAATTAATATCGAGATTATTGGAGCTCAAAACCATAGGTCCATTTGGTCTTCGTGCTAGCTCGATATACTGTAGAAGATTTAATATAATTGGATAGTTCAATTATATATTCACATATGTATAATATATATTATTAATATGATTAATAATACTATTTTGTCACACTTGAAACTATATATTATTTTTAATATATGATATTTTAATAATTATATGATAATTATTAATTACATGTTATTAAGTTATATAATATATAATTAATAAAGGGTTTATATTTTTGAATTTCCAAAAAATGGGTTTTGGAAACCCTTTGTTTGATTTTGGAAGTTACATTTTTTTAAAAGGTAATAACTCGTTTTTTCTATAATATCTTTTCACATTAAGTAAGTTTTGATGTTACACAATTTTTATTTAAAAGAAGGGGCTGGCCGATTCTTTCACTATGGGGAGGGGAATGATTTGTTTGATTTTGGAAATTTATAACCCTAGGTATATAAAGAAAATAAGATTTTATTTTGCCTAACCTATCTCATTCTAATCCTAGCCACCATCTCTTTGTTCTTAGAATTCTCTCAAAAGTTTAGAAAAGAAAAAGGAAGAACAAGAAAACCAAAACCAAAACCTTGTGTGACACTTTGATCTCTAGAGTGTTTAGAGACAAGATTGAGAGTATAGCCCACTCTATTTTCTATTTGTGATGAGACATAGCAAATAATAATATTTGGTGTCAAACCACAATCACACCTACTCTTTTTCTTATACTCCTCTTGGTAGTGAGCAGATTTTGCTCATTGTCGCCACCAAGAATTTTGTAACGGGGCTCGGTTCGATTTTGATCCAGAATTTTTGGGGAATATTAAGGGTGTTTTAGGATTGTGTTGAGTTTGCTTTTATCTGAAAACTCAGACTTGAAACACATTGGCAGTTCACGCAAATATTGGTTGATTTGGGATGTGAGCTGGGCATGATTTCGAGTCCAAAATAGTGTAGATCTAATTCGTTGTTCGGAGGCTATTCCGGTACTGAAGTTTCTTTCAAAACAGGATAAAATATTAGTGGGAGAGCTGGTAAATTTCGGCAAGAAGAGAATGGTAGAAAAATTCTAGTCTGATCCCGGGTGCCTAAGGTGTTTTCGCTGTGCTAGAAAAGTGGTTTCTACACTCTATGCTTGCTACGTGAGCATGCTTCTCATGCAGAGACCTGATGCTTACTTTTTTTCCGTCAAATTCCAGAGAGCATATTTCTAGTGGGTATATTACCGAAAATCTAATTTTAACATCAAAACCAACATCAACACATGTTATAGAATAAATATAGATGTATTCTAAATACATATATGCATTACTTTGTATCAAAATACAAACCAAACAGGAATCCCACAAAGAAGTGACTCATGAACAATTTTTAGTCACTTAAAGGTGGTCAAGTGATTCTAGAATGGTAGCTATAGCTCCAAGCTTTCATCTGTAGTTCCAAACTCTAATTTTATGTTTCATGTCCAACATGAACATAATTGACCCAATCACAAGCATATTGTGTTTATGCTTCCAAAGTATCCATATATAATTCATTAACCTAATTTCAACTTCAAGCTATGTTATTATGTATCCAATACATAATACATCATTATATGCATCACTAATGATAACAACTCACTAATGAAAAATATAGTCTTAGAGAAGATCAAACTTACCTATCAAGCTTGATTCCAAGATCCAATATTCTTCCCCTTATTGAAAATGTAGAGAATTTCCAAATCACTCACAAATACTTTTTTAGCTTAATTTTTCTTATACTTTACCTTAATCATAAAATTGCTCAAGCTTGCCGTTAATAATCAAGCTTATATATTTTTAATTAATAAAATTTCTAATAAACTTTTAGATGGGCTTAATCCAATTTGTCCAAATATGCAAATTAGGTGTAACTAATCAACTTTGTCTACCACTTTGATTTATTCCAATTAAATCTAGACAAAATGAAACCAATTGATTGATCGAATTAAATCAAGCCAAATACACCTATTATTGCATATTTTATAATTAGCAAAATATCCTCCAATTATATAGATATTTATGAAATTACAACAAAATCATTGTGTGATTATTAATTTGGATTAATCCAATTAATCCCATTTGGTCAAATAAATAATTAATGTTATTCAATAACACTTAATTACTTTGATTAATAATTATAATATCAAATATTATTTATTATAAAAAAATATTGGCTACCCAAGTGCTCAACGAGTACACTTTATATTTTATGGCTCTCTAAGTTCAGACACGTTCTTCATATAAGCCTAGCTCATATGTATGCAATTCAGAAACCTCCGAATTTACGAAGAACTCGAATATATTTATGAACTATACAAATCGAGGTCATCACATATGTTTAACAATCCCTTCGTCGTAGGCTATCCAAGTTGTGCTTAGGACACATAGATTACACCGTAAAGTTCCCAAGGCGCACATCTCATATTGTTGACATGTCCACGATTCTTTATAACTAGTCAGAACACCATTTTTTTTATATATACGTGATCAACCCTAGGTTATCGGCTTTGGCCAAAGTCTTAAGAATTATGACTTACTAACATGGATACCTTAATCCCTTATGGTACACATACGAGCCGACGGATCCTATCTTGATACACACTTGATTAACGAGTGTATTGATCCACACCCAACTAACACCTAATGGTCAGACCATGAAAAGTCTCTGACATACATGACATCAAAGTGTGGAGGATTACACACAAAATCAATACTCTCCTATAATATATCACATATGCTACTCGACTATGTTACTCGACTAAATGAGATTCTATCGACGGTGGTGTGTATTTCCAACTATTAGGAATCACACGTGAGTCATTCAATATTCCCTTCAATGAATACCCACATGTCTATACGAGCTTCCATTGCCCATGCTCCATTGGGTTAGAGCATTGGACTCCAATTCCAATATACGACATGTGATAGTCTTTTAGGTTATTGGAATTCGACTGTATTACAAAACCAACGACTATGAATATTTACTTTAAGAATAGTTTATAATAGTAATACAATCCCAATGTCGGATCACCAGTGTCCAGTATTATTACATGACTATTCTAAGGTCGATGTCATTCTCAACATATTTATATATCAAACTAATTTGCATTATGATGTAATAATTACCATTAACAAGGTTGAAATGAAAATGTAGTTATTTTATTAATAAATAATATAATATATTATTCGGATTAGCGCTCCAAGCGCCAACTCCAACAAACTCTGACATGCTTAGTGCCAATCCAGATGATACCGAAGTCCTATATTTTCCACATGCTTTTTGAATAACTTATGAGGTAAGGCCATTATGTCTTTTCGTTCAATGATTTCTCTAATCACGTGATATTTCCTTTTGATTTGGAATGCACCATTGGCTCTATAGCCTATGCAATGGCTCCATTATTATCACAGTACAATGAGGTCATATGTACAATACTAGGCATAATGTCAAGTTCTATGATAAAATTTCTAATCCAAACATCTTATTTAGTAGCTTTAAAACCCGCTATAAATTATGTCTCAATGATGGAATTAGCTGTAGAGCCTTGCTTTAAACATCACCAACTAACCAAACCACCATTAAGGATAAATATATATCCGAATGTAGACTTTCTGTCATCCGGATCTTCCTGGAAATCGAAGTCTGTAAAACCCTTAAGTTGTAGTTAATAATCTCCTTAAATTAGAAACTTATCCTTAGTACCCTAAAGGTATTTCAAGATATGTTTCACGGCTTCCCAATGATCATTGTCTGGATCAGATTGATATAAGCTAGTCATACTAACGTCGAAACTAATATCAGATCTTGTATATCGCATAACATACATAATGTTTCTAATACAAGAAGCATATGACAAGTTTGAAATCTAATGTGAATTACATATCCAACAGGCCATAATCAGATCCTGTGTCCTTGATAACTGACAATCTGTTCATCAATGTCATCAATGCTATGTTCGACCGGATTTAGGGTTTTCAAAGAATTTCCGTCCAGTTGTGCTAGTAAGATCAATGGTATAAGCATTAGCGGTGCAAGTCTCAGGTTAAGACCAAATACACCTACCCTGATTTCGAACTTCCATAGACACATAGTCATACTACCAATGGAATTCCGAGGGGGTCTATCCAGAGCGAAGCTGTTTCCCGTACCATCGGTAAAACACAACCTCCTATTACACTTGCATGAGTATCCTATACCCAAATATATGAGAACTATGTCGTTGTGCCCTCACAACGCACACAAGTGTAATACTAGTCTTTTACGTATTTATCGATGTCTAATTTCGATAATACTCTGACTAGGGATATTTAATAATTTATCCTTCGTGGACTGATACTGTCTCATATCATTCTCAATCCAGGAAAAAATCATAGGGACCTCCTGTCATTTATACTTCTTGGTGATCTAATCACAAATGATAAGAGAGCAATCACCTTTGTCACATAGTTAATTTATACAACAACACCATGATCTGTATAAATAGTGACGCTATGGGTCATAATTGTCCAACAATCTCCCACTTGGCCTATAGTCAGTCACTCGAGTGTCTGACACTCAAACTATGTACGGTTGGCTCAATTACTGAGGAAAGGTTTCGTCAGCGGATTTGCATGATTATCATCTGATACAATTTATTCGATCATCACATCGCCACGATGTATGATCCGAACGAATCAGATGAATATCGAAGTATATATCTGGATCGTTGACGAGACCATTAATTCTTTAGCCTGTGCTGACACCTAGGTCAGCTGCTAACAGAATTATATCTAGTCTAATTAGATTTATTATCGACCCAAATGGCTTCTATTGCTGCCTCAGCTGCAGCAATAATCCGCATTTGTTTTTTATTCGGTAACAGTATCTTGTTTGGAAGATTTCCAGCTCACTGTTCCGTTATTCAAACTTTGTAGTACCGTTTGCGACTTATAGTCATTTTATCGGTTAGGAAACTTGCAACAGTGATCCCAGTCACTTCAAGTTTTCTTTCTCCACAGATTAAGATAGCATCCTTAGATCTCTAAGATACTAAGTATGTTCTTAACTTCAATCTAGTGACTATCACTTGGATTGGCCTGTTTGTGAATCCATATGCTCAAAGCGTATGAGACACCAGGTCACGTACATTTTTCAATGTACGATTTCTCGGAGAGTTTTCTCGAAAGCCAAGCTTTCGCCGATTGTTTATTATGGGAATATCATTTCCAAGAAATGACATATTGTTATCATTATTTTATAGGACAGCATTGTCAATGCGCTTCCACTAACCTCCTAATATACACAAGAATCATTTCGTTTTGAATTAAATCATAAACAATTATGATTACATCAAAAAGATAATTCCAAGAACCTAATGCTTGCTTCAATCCAAACATGGATCGAATAACCTGCAAACCTTGTTTGCTAGTTTTGGTATGATAAAACCGTCAAGATATTGTAAACATCCTCCAAAAGGTTTCCTTTTCAGGAAAGTGATTTTCCCGTTCAGCTATCATATTTCATAAATGAAACATGCAGCATCAGCAAGCATTATCCAAATGGATTACTGTGGCAACAGGTAAAAGGTTGAATCGTAATCGACACAATGTTGATAACGATACCTTTCCGCTAAAAGCCTAGCTTTATACGTTAGTATGTTGCCGTTCATGTATGTCTTCCTTGAAGACTTATAAAATACCAATAGGCACAATGCCTTGCGATACATCAACTAGTATTCAAACATAGTTGATATACATGGAATCCATTTCGGACTCATGACACTTTGTCATAATATGGAGTCGATACCTTGTATCACTTCCTCATACGTAGTTAGTTGGTATACCTTAAAAGATTGACATCTTTATGAGGTGAGATCAGAAACCCATACCCAAGTTGTTTTCAGACTCTCTCTGACTTACGCGGTTCTTGTGTATTCGAAGATTAATGGTATAGTTTCATCCTTGATGAACTATTTATGTTCCATTAAGGAATGGGTGCCTTGAATAGTATTACTCTGATTTTCATCGAGTTTTACTATCCTCAAACGTACCACTGCATATCGGTATTCCTCTTAGGAAAACAACATGGTGAGCAAAAATTACATTGTTCTCATGTGAGTTGTATAAGTACTATACTTCGGTATCCCTAGGATAACCTATAATTGGCACTTATCCAATTTGGGTTTTAGTTTGGTATCATCCAAACGTATGCCTAGCATACCCAAATATTTAGGAATGAGAAACCTGATTTCTTTTCCCGTTCATATCTAATATGAAATCTGTCAAACAGCTTTTATGGAACCTTATTCTAAATAAGTTCTGCACTGTTTATGCTTATCCGTTGAATGAAATGGTAGCTCAGAGCGACTCATGATTAACCTTATCATGTCCAAAAAAATTTGGTTTATCCTGTTCGGACACACCGTCAATTTGACGTGTTACGGGAGGAGTCCTCATTGAAAGAATATTATACTATTTCAAGTATTTTTAGAAACTTATTGCTTAAGTATTTTCATCATGGTCTAACCGTGATGGTTTAATACTTTAGCCGATCTTTTTGTCTATTTCGTGTCGAAACTATAAAAGTTTCCGATTTGTGTTCTACAAAAGAGACACATAACCAAAACGTGATGCCACATCTGTAAAGGTCACGAAATATTCATATCCACATCTAGCCTAGCTAGACATGGGCCCACTTGCTTCACTATGAACTAGGGCTAACAGATCTGTGGCATTTGCACTTTTACCAAGTAAAATAGTGTTTTAGGCACTTTGCCTAATAAACTAGATTCGTAGACTTTATTTGATTAAAATCAAATCAGTCCAAGTACCCACTCTTCAAAAGTGTGGATATACGATTCTTGTTTAATTGTGTCCCAGACATCAAAGCCACAATTAGTTTCTTCTGATCAAATCAGTCTGAGCTATTTGTTCGTCACGTTATACGTTTGAGATTTATTTATATTCAAAATATAAATACTGTCATTCACATCTAATGTATTTATCTCAATATCATCTTTATATAATAAAAAACTTTAGTGTTCTAGAATATTAAGGTACACATGTAGCGGCACTGATATAGAGATAATGTTTCTAGTCAAACTAGTTACATTATAACAGTTTCCTAAGTTTAAGTACACACCCGAAGGTAGTTCCTAAAATTAGGTATCTACGATTAAAATAGCGACTTTTGTCCCGTTTCCGATTCGCAGATTAATCTCTATTGAAGTCAGTATCCTGTTCAAAACAGATTCTGAACATCAGTGTATATTAATGTACCACACTAAGTATTTAAAATCCAATTTCAATACTAGTAGGGAACATGATTTTGACAAACATATTTGAAGTCAGAGCCTTGCTCGTCTTCAATTCCTTCATGTCTGCTTTGTCCAAACGGCAGTCACGCTTCCGCGATCCCGTTTGCCACATTTTGGGATATGTCTTTTTATCTTCCTAGAAGATTATAATGATTTTGCCTTTGCCATTTTCCACATTCAGAAGCGTTCGGCCTAGCCTTGGCATTCTGGAATGTCGAAGTAAAGTGCACCTTGCGCTACTTGCCATATTGCAAACTTTGACTTTGTCTCCTTGAGAATAGTCTTTAACTCTCCAAGAGTTATGTATTGCAATTTAGTACTTCTAAGATCTAAAATATTTCTATGAAGATCCTTCAATTTCATGTCGTACTTTAAGGATCTAACCCTTAGTTCTGACAAA
>SKCR01051073.1:0-38343 GCA_019454045.1 Zanthoxylum bungeanum | reverse complement strand
TTAGAATGCATGCTTAAGGGTGTATGATGAGACCTAATTAAATATAATAAATTGGTTGCCAAATCGCAACAAAAACCCTCATTTCATATTAAGCGTTTTTCTTTCCATTGAGTGATTCTCTCTCAAGATCCAAGATTGGCATTGGTTTGTTGGCCAAAGTCAAGACCTTTTTCCATCGCTGATGTGTTTGAATCATGAAGGCTTTGTTCCATATCGTACACCTTGGGCAAGTTGTGATTTGTTGGCCAAAGTCAAGGTCACTTATTGTTCATCGGCCTTGATTACGAAGCTTTCCACTGTCAATGGGCCATGCTTAACTAGAATCATTAAGCTTGTTGAGCCAAAGCCAAGGCTTAGTTGATTCAGAGGAAAAGGTTAGGCAATATATTGGATATATTGGATATATGTTTTGGACTTGGAGGTCCATCTACTAGATCTAGGAATTGGATGAGATCCAATTGATCTTAGAGATCTACTTAGTTAAGTTTCATACAACTTGTTGGACAAAGTCAAGGTTGTGTGTTATTTAACGGGATCCTAGCCCACTAGGAAACTAGGTTTCCCGAGTACTCCACAGAGGGTTAGAGGCTCACCGAAAAATAGTGGGAGGCAAGTATTAAATTTTCAATTTCGTTTAGATTCTTGCCAACACGCGCTCATTTCATTTTTTCGTCATTAAAAATTTAAATATATTAGTTGGACTAATATTCAATTGTTGTTTTAATTAAACAGTTAGACTGTATTCAAACTACTTCATTTGTGGTTGGTTATATAATTGGATTATAGTAATCAATACATTTGAATGTAACCAATCAATAGTAATTGATTATATAGTTGGACTATAGAAATCATTATATTCGATTGTACCTGAAATCGTTGATTGGATAGTTGGACTATTGGAATCAAGATAACTGAAAGATTAACGCTTAAAACATAATCCTAGGTGAAAATGCCTTTAAGAAGCTTCAATTTTCAAATTGGGAATAGAACCTCAGGATAGTCTTGGGAATCGAGAAGTTACTTTATTTGATAGAGTGATATCTCGGGCCTGAGCCCGGAGTTGAGCAAATAGTAGAGCATGAGCTTTGGAAGACTCATTTTGATGATAACTCTAGTGCTCAATATGTTATGCTTGCCGCAATGACTCCTTAATTTCATCGTCAGAATTAAGGATTAGATCATTAAATCATGATGTTGAAATTGAAGGAACTTCATAGATCTTAGAAGTGCTAACTGTAAAAGAAAACTCTTGGAGAGTTAATGGCTATGCTCAAGAAGACATAGCTAGAGCTTACAAAATGGCAAGAAGCGCAAGAAACATCTTACTTCGACATCCCAAAAGGTCAAAGCTTGGCCGAAGGCTTCTAGGGGTGTGAAGAAAAGGGCAAAGGCTAAACCGTCACAGTCTTCTGGGAAGACAAAGGACATATCCCAAGATGTCTGCCTAAACTGTGGCAAACGGGGTCACTGGAAGCGTGACTGCCGTATGGACAAGGCAGACATGAAGGAAGTGAAAACGGACAAGGGTCCGGCTTCAGGTATGTTTGTTATAAACATGTCCACTGCTGGTTTTAAAATTGGATTTTAGATACTGGATATGGTACATAAATATATATACTGATGTGCGGGATCTGCTGATTAGCAGGAGACTGGCTTCAGATGAGATCGACCTATGAGTCGGAAACAGGACATGAGTCGTTGTTTTGGCCGTAGAAACCTAAGTTTTGGAACTGCCATTTGGGCATGTACTTAAATTAGGAGACTGTTATAATGTACCTAGTTTGACTAGAAATATTATCTCTATATCTAGTTTAACCCGTTGCGGGTATGCCTTTATATTCTAGAACACTAAATGTTTTGTTTATAAAGATGATATTGAGATAAGCACATTAGATGTGAATAACAACATTTAAATTTAGAATATAAATGAATCTCAAACATATAATATGACAAACAAAAGCTTAAACTTAATTAATCAGATAAGACTCATTTGTGGCATTGTGGTCTGGGACATATTAACAAGACTCGTATATCCACACTTTCGAAGAGTGGGTACTAGGACGGATTTGATTCTAATTCAAATGATGTCTACGAATCTAGTTTATTAGGCAAAGTGCCTAAAATACCTTTTACTTGGTAAAAGTGCAAATGCCACTGATCTGTTAGCCCTCGTTCATAGTGACGTAAGTGGGCCCATGTCTAGCTAGGCTAGAGGTGGATATGAATACTTCGTAACCTTTATGGATGTGGCATCGCGTTATGGTTATGTGTATCTTATGAAACACAAGTCAGAAACTTTTAGAGTTTCGACACGAAGTAAGAAAACAGACCGGTAAAAGTATTAAAAACATTACGGTCGGACCATAGTGTAAAATACTTAAACATATGAGTTTCAAGATTACATGAAAGAGTATGGTATTCTTTCACAGTGGACTCCTCATGGGACACCTCAATTTGACGGTGTGTCTGGACAGAGAAACCGAACTTTGTTGGACATGGTAAGGTTAATGATGAGTCGCTCTGAGCTACCAATTTTCTTCTGAGGATACGCATTAAATAGTGCAATACTTATTTTGAATAAGGTTCCGTCAAAAGCCTGTTGGACAAACTCTATATTAGATATGAACAGGAAAGAAACCGAGATTCTTATTCCTGAAGATTTGGGAATGCTGGGAATTCGTTTGGATGATACCAAACTAGAACCCAAATCGGATAAGTGCCCATTTGTAGGTTGTCCTAAGGAAACCAAAGTATAGTACTTATACAACTCACAAGAGAACAATGTAATTTTTGCTCTCCATGCGGTATTCCTAAGAGGAATTCCTATATGCAGTAGTAAGTGGGAGGAAAGTAAAACTCGATGAAAATCAGAGTAATACTGTTCCAGGCACCGATTCCTTAATGGAACACAAACAGTTCATCAGGGATGAAACTGTACCACAATCTTCGAATACACAAGAACCACGTAAGTCGGAGAGAGTCAAAAAATAACCTGAGAGTTATGGGTTTCTGATCTCACCTCATGAATATGTCAATCTTATTAAGGAAGATGAACCAGCTACGATGAGGAAGTGATACAAGGTATCGACTCCTTTTATGGCAAAGTGCCATAAAGTCCGAAATTGATTCCATGTATACCAACTAAGGTTGGACACTGGTTGATGTACCAGAAGGCATTGTGCCTATTGGTACTAAATAGGTCTTCAAGGAAGAAAAACATGGATGGCAACATACAAACGTACAAAGCTAGGCTTGTAGCGAAAGGGTATTGTCATCAACATTCGATTACGACGAAACCTTTTAACCGTTGCCATGATTGAATCCATTTGGATAATGCTTGCTAATGCTGCATATTTCATTTATGAAATATGGCATATGGATGTCAAAATCACTTTCCTTAACGGAAACCTTTTGGAGGATGTCTATCAACATCCTGACGGTTTTGTCATACCAAAATAAGCAAACAAGGTTTGTAAGTTCGATCGATCCATTTATGGATTGAAGCAAGCATTACGTTCTTGGAACTAGCATTTTGATGTAATCATAATGGTATATGATTTAATTCAAAACGAATATGATTCTTGTGTATATAAGAAGGTTAGTGGGAGCGCACTAACAATGATTGTCCTATATAATGATGATATATTATTTCTTGGAAATGACATTCTCATAATACAATCGGTGAAAGCTTGGCTTTCATGAAAATTCTCCATAGAATACTTGGGAAAGTCAACCTTTATTCTAGGAATAAAGATCTACTGGGATAGATCTAAAAGTTGTTGGCACTCTCTGAGAACTCGTACATTGAAAAACATGTACGCGACCTGGTGTCTCATATGCTTTGAGCATATGGAGTCACAATCAGGCCGATCTAGATGATGGTCACTGGATTGATGTTAAGAACATCCTTAAGTATCTTAGACGAACTAAGGATACTTTCTTAAACTATGGAGAATGAGAACTTGAGGTGACTGGGTTCACCGCTGCAAGTTTCAAACCGACAAAGATGACTTTAAGTCGCAATAAGGGTACGTATATAGTTTGAATAACGAAACAGTGAGCTGGAAATCTTTCAAGCAAGATACTGTTACGAATAAACAACAAAAGCGGAATATTGCTGCAGCTGAGGCAGCAAAAGAAGCATTTTGGATCTATAATATTCCTAATTAGATTATGAGTAGTTCTGTTAGCAGCTGAGCTATGCTACAGCACAGGCTGAGGAACCACGGTATCATCAATGATCCAAATATGTACTTCAATTATTTCATCTGATTCGTTAGATCATACACCGTGGCGATGTGATGATCGAATAAATCGCATCAGATGATAACCTTGCATATCCGCTGACGAAAGTTGTTTCTCAGCAGAAGTTTGAGCGACCCATACATAGTTCAGGTGTAGGACACTTGAGTGATTGGCTATAGGCCAAGTGGGAGATTGTTGGACAATTATGACCCATAGCATCACTATTTTTACAGAACATGGTGTTGTTGTACAAATAAACTATGTGACAAAGGAAATTGCTCTTTTATCTTGTAATTGGATTACCAAGATATATAAATGATAAAATTCCATATGATTAGTACCGGATTAATAAGATATGAGACAATATTAATCCACTAAATTTTAATCATTAAATATCCCTAGTCATAGTATTATCGAGACTGGACATCGATAATGCGGCATATACTAGTATTGCACTCTTGCGCGTTGTGGGAGCATAACGGCATAGTTCTCATATATTTAAGTATTGGATACTTATGCAAGTGTGATAGGAGGTTGTGTTTACCGATGGTACGGGAATAGTTTCGCTCTGGATAGACCCCTCGGAATCCCATTGGTAGTGTGACTATGTGTCTATGGGAATCCGAATCAGGGTAGGTGTATTTGGTCTTAACCTGAGACTTGCATCGTTAATACTTGCGACAATCAGTATACTTTGGTTTTGGTCATCCAGGGCTTTAACAGGTTCTGTGTACGCCTCTTTTGGGTATACTGAGAATCGTAATGTATTGGGTGTGATGTCAAGATGGAAGTATCACTTCAGTCATATGGAGATGATGATCACGTAGGATACGAAACTAGTAATCTTAAGTACTGCAGTCATCGGGATAATATGACTAGGTCATGATTATCCGATTATAGAGACTAGTTACCAGAGATCCGATATGTGCTTCGTACGAGGCAGACACAATTCCAGCCTCAGGCCTAGCATGTGACATCCAATACTGGATCGTTATACGCAATACTACGTATGCTACGCTTGACAAAGATCTTTTATTCCGTAGAAGAATATTTCTGGAGAATTGGGAAGGCACGGTGTTTTGCTAGAAGCCAACCATGTCTTGTAAATAGGTAAGAACGTGGTACCAGATACGCACGTATTCGGATAGTCCGATGACCGTATTTACTGCCAACATATCCATGGATCTCTTAGGTCGCTTCCCGAAGATTCACCGTTGAGATTTGACTCGAACAGAAAATTAATCTGGGATTAATTATGAAAGAGAAAAAAATTAATCTGGGATTAATTACGGCAATAAATTAATCAGGGATTAATTATGAAAGAGAAAGAATTAATCTGGGATTAATTGCGACGAGAATTTATCTGGGATTAAATTCGTCGAGAAGAGAGAACACGATTAATTTGGAATTAATCGGTAAAATGAATTTAATAGTTAAATTGGATTTTTTTCTATTTAATTTATTTAATTGGGCTAAAATAATATACTAGATGTATTCATTGAAATTAGATTTCAACGCAGAATTAAAATTGGATTTTAATTCAAGCGAACGAATTATTTTAGAATTAATTCGTAAGCGACTTTCGTAATAATTTTACGAGACATTATTATTTAATTAAATGGATTTAATTACGTTGCGACGAAAATTCGTTTAATCGGATTAAACGGAACCGAGCCCGAAGTGTGTTGAGCAAGCCATATTGAATTTTGAATTTAAAAGTGGGGCCCACTAACTTGCACAAGTTGGTGGTGGTAGTTGGAAAAGGTAAATGGTTTCACCAAAACCATTTGCTTTTTACCTAACTTGTTTTTTTGCTTTTTGGAAAATAATTAAACAAAACCATTTTTTTTTTGAAAACATACACATAAGTCAACATAACACAAAATACTCTCTCTCCCTCAAGCTCACCATGGCTGAACACTTTGAACCTTGGAGGGGAAAATTTTTCTTTCAATTTTTGTTCTTGCTAGCACATCAAGGAGTGAATCAAGGTGATAGGGAAACTCACCCAAGGGTTTAGAACTCTACTCAAAGCTTGGAACTTCATCTTCAATAAAGAATAGTTTTGAATCTCATCCAATCAATGTGAGTATTCCGCAACTCCCTTTGATTTTATTCACACATAAATCACTCTTAGATGATCTTGGCATGTTCTAGGAACACTTATAGTGGGTGTTGGACAATTGTGACCCATAGCATCACTATTTGTAAAAGATAGTGTGATTTTTGTACAAATTAACTATGTGACAAAGGAAATTGCTATTTTATCATTTTGTAATTAGATTACTTGAATATATAAATGATAAAGGTCCTTATGATTAGTTCCAGATTAATAAGATATGAGACAGTACCAATCCATGAAAGGTTTAATCATTAAATATCCATAGTCGTAGTATTATCAAGACTGGACATCGATAATGCGGAATATGTTAGTATTACACTTGTGCGCGTTATGGAAGCGTAACGAGATAGTTCTCATATATTTTGGTATTGGATACTCATGCAAGTGTAATAGGAGGTTCTGTTTACCGATGGTACGGACGGAAACAGCTTTGCTCTGGATAGACCCATCAGAATCCATTGGTAGTATGACTATGTGTCTATGGGAATCTGAATCAGTGTAGGTGTATTTGGTCTTAATTTGAGACTTGCATCGCTAATACTTGCGACAATCAGTACGCTTTGGTTTTGATCGTCCGAGGCTTTAACAGGTTCTGTGTACGCCTCTTTTGGGTTTATTGAGAATCGTAGTGTATTGGGTATGATGTCAAGATGGAAGTGTCACTTCAGTCATATGGAGATGATGATCACGTAGGGATACATAACTGGTACTCTAATATGTTGCAACTATCGGGATAATATGACAAGGTCATGATTATCCGATTAAAGAGACTAGTTGCTAGTAATCTGATATATGCTTTGTACGAGGCAGACACAATTCCAGCCCTAGGCCTAGCATTTGACATCCGATGTTGGATCGTAATACGCAATACTTAGCATACTACGCCTGGTATAGATTATGTATTCCTTAAAAGAATATTTCTGGAGAATTGGGTAGGCACGGTACTTTGCTAGAAGCCAACCATGTCTTGTAAATCGGTAAGAACGTGGTACGAGGTACGCACGTGTTCGGATAGTCCGACGACCGAATTTACTGCCAACATATCCAGGAATCTCATGGGTCGCTTCCCAAAGATTCACCGATAACGTTTGACTCGAACATAAAATTAATCTATGATTAATTACGGCAAGAATTTATCTGGGATAAAATTCGATTAGAAGAGAGAGAACGATTAATTTGGAATTAATCGTATAAATAATATATTCGATATATTAATTGAAATTAGATTTCAAAGCGGAATTAAAATTGGATTTTAATTCGGGCAAACGAATTAATTTGCAATTAATTCGTAAGCGACTTTAATAATAACGTCGCAACGGAAAATTCGTTAATTTGGAATTAAACGAACCCGAGCCTGAGCGAAGTCGCGTGTTGGATTGTTCGACTTAAATTCGGAATTTACAAGTGGTGGGACCCACTTGACTTACATCACTAGTTTGACTAGTGATGGAAGTGGTTAAAGGTTAGGTGTAAATCTAAGCTTGCTTGTTTTTCACTCAACCAAAGTCCAACACTCTTTGTCATTTTTGGAATGACATTTTACCAACTTGATTTTTGGTAAATGGTAATTGAATTTTGGAAATCAATTACACAACACAAAAATTGAAAATTCTCTCTCTCTCACACACCAAAGTCGTGACCTTCATCCTCTCTTCTTGAAGTTTTGTTTCAAAATTTCAAGTGAGCTAGCACTTCAAGAGTCATATAAGGTGATAGGGAAACTACTCCCTAGAGTTTGGAACACAAAGAAAAGGCTTGGAGCTCTTCTTCTTCATCAAAAGTTTTGAACTTTCAACATCCAACGAACCGATCAATGTAAGATTTTCTGCAACTTCTTTGAGTATTCACATGAAATCATGACTTAGAAGATCCTTGGCATGTTCTAGGAATCCAATAATGGTATTAGAGCATTTTCTAAGCATGAAATGAATTTAGGGTTTATATACTTTAATTTGGGGTTTTTATGTTTTGAGCATGATTTCTTCAAATTGATGGTTTGATTAAGCTTGGATGATGATGAATTTGATTTATGCATCTTAAAATTTGAGAAAATGAATTGGAAATTTTTTTTCCCTAAATTCCTTGCTATGGCCGAAACGTGACCCTAATTGTATCATGGTGATTTTTTGATTTTAGACCATTGGATGTGTTTAAAGCATGATGGAAATATTGATTGTTGATTTAATTAGATTGAAATCAAATTGGATATAAATTATGCTATATTGCCGCGAGTTAAGAAGCATGAAATTGATTGATTTTGCTTCAATTGTGTTGGACATTAATTGAATAAATTAAAGCATGATTAATTAGTTTAATTGGTATTTGTGAAATATTGATTTAACTAATTAATTAAGGCTATTACACTTTAATTAAAATAATTGTGATATTTGGAATATTGCAATTAAATAAATTAGTCTTTAATTTTGAATTGGGCTAATATTGTTGTATTTGGGCTTAATGGGCTTGGTTGGGCCAAGCTTGGTTTAGGACAATTAGATTGGATTCAAATTGGGCCTAAAACCATTCCATAAAATCCAAATAGAATAATTAGGCCTTTAAATAATTTAATTGGGCCTAATGGGCCAAAATTAATTTTATGGCAAATAAGGTGATTCCTTAATTGGGCCTTGGCATTTTGGATTGGATCCATAATTGTCAAAGCCCATGCCTTAAGAATTAATTAGAAGCCCATTGGACTTTAATTAAATTGACATTGGATGTTAATTGGGCCTTTGAGACCCATAAAGATTAGATTTAGAATCTAAGTCTAGAAGGCGCTAAAATAAGTGTAATTATTTAATTTGGAATTAAATATGAATTAGTTTTGAATACAAATTAAATCGGATTTAAAATTATAGTTCGATATAATTCAAGAATACGCACTTTGATTACTTATTCTTAAACGAGTTGGACTCGCGCAAATCAAACCGTTGTTTGAACATTGGATGGTCATTAATTCAAAGATTAATTAATTAGATTAGATTGATTGAATAACATGCTTTGTGTGAATACATGGATGTATTGTATGAATATTGCATATCGGATGGATATTAAAAAGGTGAGGGCAATTTTGGAAATTGTTGTAATAAATTTAGAATTTATTAAATTGGACCTGCGTGTCCAACCTTTTATCTTTTGACTCTTTGTATTTCTCTTCTCACCAATTCCCCTCAATGTAAATGAGGTTTCTTTACTGTATTATGTAATTGGGTAGAAGTTAGAATAGTGCTAGCCGGGGAGAGGAAAATGAGAGATTTGTTCTATGAACAATTTGTTAAATATTCATCCGTATATCGTTATTATTTATTTCGCGCCTTATTAAGCTTTTAGAATGCATGCTTAATGGTGTATGATGAGACCTAATCAAAGATAATAAATTGGTTACCAATTTATGCGAAAAACCCTCAATCAAATATTAAGTGTTTTCCTTCCATTGAGTGGTTCTCTCTCAAGATCCAAGATTGGCATTGGTTTGTTGGCCAAAGTCAAGATCAATGTCCATCGCGGATGTGTTTGAACCACGAAAGGCTTTGTTATATATCGCATGTCTTGGGTAGTTGTGACTTATTTGCCAAAGTCAAGGTCACTTCTTGTTCATCGACATGGATTACGAAGCTTTCCCACTGTCAATAGTTCCCGCTTAACTAGAATTATTAAGCTTGTTGAGCAAAAGCCAATGCTTAGTTGATTCAGAGGAAAATGTTAGGAAATATATTGGATATATTGACATATATACAGCGGAAAATCAAAAATTACGAAATTATGATGCCGCTATCCATTTGCCCAAGACCCATTGTTTTGATTATTCTACAAGCCTAGGCATGTTACTACATATTCTAAGCATAAAAACTCATAAAACATGCAAAGAACATAAACCTAAACATGCTAACTATCATAAGAACTCTAATTAAAATAAAGAAAGAAAAAGACTTACTTGAACCGAAGACTCCTCCAGTCCTCCCTCTAATCTACAAGCTTTTCTCGAACTCAGCAAGTTCTTCCACGTTCCAAAGAGCCACCCAAGTATGTGGCCTCCAAAGATGCACACACCAAAGCTAAAACTCACTCAACGGACAAACTACGCCTTGAGTGCACATGTTTTTGCCCTGGTGCTAGCCTAGGAAAATACCTGAAAACTTTTAACTCGAGGTTCCTCTAGTCAATTAGAGTTAAGGATTCTCAAAATCAGTGGCTTACTCTTAAACTTTAGAGTTGCTCACTTATATAAACCCAATATATGAAAGGTTTGGTGCAAAATTTTTTAAAGAATTCATTGGGTTTATATAGGTGCTCCAAAGACAGAAAAATTTATTAAGAACCCGATGTGGGATAAATGCTAAGTTAATCTTAGCCATTGGATCTTAATTTAGTGGTTTAATGAGATTATAAAACCCTAATAAGAGTTTGGGCCGAATTGGAATTCAAAACAAATAACAAATAAAAAAATTTACTATTCACTTTTATATTTATTTTTTTATTTTTTATTTATTCCAATTCCCAAAGTACCCCTATCATCATTCACCAATCCAAAAGCCACTATGGAACCTCATAAATGATCTGTTCAATAATTAAACACATTGCACCATTTATGAACAATTCATACAGCAATCATATATGCTGTTAAATTTATACTGTGCACTGTTAACCATTGATTTCGACTTTGTTGAGTGTGACCTTTTGGGTTCCCCTCAAGTTGGACATGAAATGAATCGTGATAATTTAATCGAACATAAATTATCCTCCGATCAGATGGTCGTTCGATTACAATGACCAAGGTTGACATTTAGCAACATGTCAAGGCCCCCAAATGAGAAAGAAAGATATATATACTCATTTTGTATACGATTTACATATGATACGGTCCTTCGCCTCACTATATCCCCACCGTTTGACCTAGGGTATGGAAATTGTCTACCCATATAGTCAAATGTATGATGTTGATAGTGTCATGAATTGTGCTAACCCAAGAATCTCATATGATTCTTCCGCTGCGGCCACAGTCTCAAGCACTGATCATACATATCAACCCGCGAACTAGAATACTACTCTTATAAGAAAATATTATCCGAGAGAGTGGCGATTCTCTGTTGTATATTTACAAACTTCATGTGTTTCAACAAATGACCCAATTATACCCTTATGACCGGATCTTTTGAACCGGGGAATGAGAATGTCAAAGTTATTTAATCCACACATAAGATTGTAAAGACCTCAAGTCTAAGGACTAGTCATACAATCGATACATGAAAGTTCTCACAGACACATGAGATAAACACTCCATGTGAAAACTTTCGGCGGTCAGTTCGATGGACACGAGCAACTCATGCATCCATATGATACACCAAGAGGACGGATCCCCGCTAATAGCATATGAGATCGGCTACCCCACTTAAGGGCGGATCATATCATCATGCTAGTCTCTCCGCTTTGTGAACGTCCAGATTATTCACAAAACTATAACTAAGAACGTTTAAGAGTAATGATTCTCATAAGGCGTGGAAGCCATCATCTTATTACTCCAAGGGCTTTATTACAATGTTTGATGATTTATATAGTCTATGTAAGACACGTATAATAAAGATTAACATTTTATTAATTAATGAAAATATTACAAATACATGTACATATAGCCCATCCACAAATACTCGCCACATACGCGCTTTCAAATTATTTTCGTCATTTTATATATTTATATTAGTTGGACTAATATTTTATTATTTTTTTGTAACAGTTGGACTGTACCCAAAATCGTTAATTGAATAGTTAGACTATTGCAATTAAGATGGCTGGAAAGGTCAATGTTAGAGACATTGTCATGGGCGAAAATGTATTTAATGGTGCGAACTTTCCTGACTGGGATATGAACCTCAGGATTGTCCTGGGGGCTGAGAGATTGCTCTATACGATAGAGAGACCTCTTGGGCCTAAGCCCAGAATTGAGCAGCTGATTGAGCTTGAGTTTTGGAAGACTCACAGTGATGACAACTCAACTGCTCAATCCGTCATGCTTGCTGTAATGACCCCACAATTTCGTCGTCAAAACAAGGGATTGGATCCCTATGAAATGATGTTGAAATTGAGGGACCTTCACCAATCTAACCTTAGATCACATAGGTACGAATTGCAGAAGAAGCTCTTTTGCTCTCGCATGTCAGAGGGTACATCTGTTGAGCACCATGTATCGCAGATGATTGCTGACATTGAACAACTGGGACAGCTAGGCATAGTCTTCAAGGCTGAGACTTCCATAGATTTGATCTTACAGTCTCTTCCTGACAGTTGGAGCGGGTTCATCATGAACTATAATATGATGAACCAAGAAAATACTCTTGGAGAGTTGATGGCAATGCTGAAAGAGGCAGAAAATGAGCTTTTAAAGGGCAAAAAGCGTGAGGCGCACTTCGCTTCGACATCTCAGAGTGTCAAGGCTTGGCCGAAGGCTACTGGAGGTGTGAAGAAGATGAAGAAGAAGAGAAATGGCAAGGCCAAATCATCAAAGTCTTCTGGGAAGGCAAATGACAAATCCCAAGATGTCTGCTTGCAGTGTGGCAAACGGGGTCACTGGAAGTGTGACTGCCGTGAGTACAGGGCGCACATGAAGGAAGTGAAGGCGGGCAAGGCTCCGGCTTCAGGTATGTTTGTTATTGAAATAAACATGTCTAATTCTAGTTTTAAAAATTAGATTTTTGATTATGGTTGTGGTTGTGGTACTCATATATGTACTGATGTGCATGATCTGCATATTAGCAGGAGACTGGCTTCATGAGAGATCGACCTCCGAGTTGGAAATGAGACTAGAGTCACCGTTTTGGCTGTTGGGACCTACATTTTGGAACTGCCCTCGGGGCATGTACTTAATTTATCAAACTGCTATTATATACCTAGTTTGACTAGAAACATTATATCTGTATCTTGTTTAACCCAATGTGGGTATACTTTTATATTCAGAAACACATGGTGTTTTGTTTATAAAAATGATTTTGAGATATGCAGTGCTGATGTTAATAATGGTCTTTATATTTTGAATATAAATCAATCTCAAACATATAACATGACAAACAAAAAGCTTAAATTAAGTAACAAAGATGAAACTTATATGTGGTATTGTCGTCTGGGACACATTAACAAGACTCGTATATCCACACTTTCGAAGAGTGGATACCTGGACGGATTTGATCCAAATTCATATGACGCTTGTGAATCTTATTTATTAGGCAAAATGCCTAAAACACCTTTTAGCGGTAAAGGTGCACGTGCCACTGAAATATTAGCCTTCGTTCATAGTGACGCATGCGGGCCCATGTCTAGCCAGGCTAGAGGTGGATATGAATAATTTGTAACCTTTATGGATGATGCATCGCGTTATGGTTATGTGTATCTTATGAGACACAAGTCAGAAACCATTGAGAAATTCAAAGAGTTTCGACACGAAGTAGAAAAACAGACCGGAAAAAGTATTAAAACATTACGGTCGGACCGTGGTGGAGAATACTTGAGCAATGAGTTTCTCGATTATTTGAAAGAGTATGGTATTCTTTCATAATGGACTCCTCCCGGAACACCTCAATTAAACGGTGTGTCCGAACGGAGAAACCAAACTTTGTTAGACATAGTAAGGTCTATGATGAGTCGGACTGAGCTACCAATTTCCTTCTAGGGATATGCATTGAACAATGCAATACTTATTTTGAATAAGGTTCCGTCAAAGTCTGTTCAACAGACTCCATATGAAATATGGACAGGAAAGAAACCGGGTTTCTCATTCCTGAAGATTTGGAGATGTTGGGCATACGTTAAACATTTGGATGGTACCAAACTAGAACCCAAATCGGATAAGTACCTATTTGTAGGTTATCCTAGGGAAACCAAATGATATTACTTCTACCACCCACAAGAGAACAAGGTATTTGTTGCTCTATATG
The DNA here is from genome assembly GCA_019454045.1 of Zanthoxylum bungeanum. Lineage (NCBI taxonomy): Eukaryota > Viridiplantae > Streptophyta > Magnoliopsida > Sapindales > Rutaceae > Zanthoxylum > Zanthoxylum bungeanum. Next base: position 24,054 of record SKCR01051073.1, on the reverse strand, counting down.
CGATTTTCCTCGAAAATGAATTCCTAAATGCAGTGGTAAATGGGAGGAAAGTAGAACTCGATGAAAATCGGAGTGATACTGTTACTGGCACCGATTCCCAAATGGAACACGAATAGTTCATCAGGGATGAGACTGTACCATAATATTCTAATACACAAGAACCGCGTAGATCAGAGAGAGTCAGAAAACAACCTGAGAGGTATGGGTTTCTGATCTCACCCCATGTGGATATTAATCTTATTGAGGATAACAAAAGGCTACGTATGAGGAAGCGATAAAAGGCATCGATTCCGCTTTATGGCAAGAAGCCATGAAGTCCGAAATGGATTCCATGTATACCAACCAAGTTTGGACACTATTTGATGCACCAGAAGACGTAAAGCCTATTGGTTGTAAATGGGTCTTCAAGAAGATGACCGACATGGATGGCAACATACAAACATACAAAGCTAGGCTTGTAGTGAAGGGGTATCGTCAACGACATGATGTCGATTATGACGAAAAATTTTTCACCGGTTGCCATGATTAAATCCATTCGGATAATGCTTGTTATTGCTGCATATTTCGATTATGAAATATGACATATGGACGTCAAAACCGCTTTCCTTAACGGAAACCTTTTGGAGGATGTTTATATGCAACAACCTGACGGTTTTGTCGTACCAAAACATGCAAACAATGTATGCAAGTTAAATCGATCCATTTATGGATTGAAGCAAACATCGCGTTCTTGGAACCAACGTTTTGATGAGATCATAAAAGAATATGATTTCATTCAAAACGAAGATGATCCTTGTGTATATAAGAAGGTTAGTGGGAGCGCACTGACATTCATTGTCCTTTACGTAGATGATGTATTGCTTATTGGCAATGACATTCCCATGCTACAATCGGTGAAAGTTTGGCTTTCATTAAAATTCTCCATGAAAGATCTGGGAGAAACAGTTTTTATTCTAGGAATAAGGATCTACTGGGATAGATCTAGAAAGATGCTTGGACTCTCCCAGAGCTCGTATATCGACAAAGTGTTGAAGAGATTCAACATGGATCAGTCTAAGAGGGGATTTTTACCAGTGTCACATGACGTCTCTCTATCTAAGGACATGTGTCCTAAAATTCAAGATGAGAGAGACAACATGAGTCGGATCCCGTTCGCTTCTGCAGTCGGATCGATCATGTATGCCATGATATGTACGCGACCTGATGTCTCGTATGCTTTGAGCATGTATAGTCGCTATCAGACCGATCCAGGTGATGGTCACTGGGTTTCCGTTAAGAACATCCTTAAGTATCTTAGACGAACTAAGGATTTTTTCTTAGTCTATGAAGATTGAGAACTTGAGGTAACTGGGTTTACCGATGCAAGTTTCCAAACCGATAAAGACGACTGTAAGTCGCAATCCGGGTACATATTTTATTTGAACAACGGAGCAGTGAGCTGGAAATCTTCCAAGCAAGAGACTGTTGCCGATTCAACAGTAGAAGCGGAATATATCGCTGCAACTGAGGCAGCAAAAAAGGCAGTTTGGATCCGTAAATTCCTAATTGGATTAGGAGTAGTTCCGTTAGCAGCTGAGCCCGTTCCTTTGTATTGTGACAATAATGGGGCTATAGCGCAGGCTGATGAACCGCGGTCTCATCAACGATCCAAACATGTACTTCGACGTTTCCATCTGATTCGTGAGATCATACATCGTGGCGATGTGAAGATCGAGAAGGTCGCATCAGATAACAACATTGCAGATCCGCTGACGAAGGCTATTTCTCAACAAAAGTTTGAGCGACATGTACATAGTTCAGATGTTAGATACTTGAGTGATTGGCTATAGGCCAAGTGAGAGATTGTTGGACAATTCTGACCCATAACATCACTATTTGTAAAAGACATTGTGGTTTTTGTACAAATTAACTATGTGAAAAGGAAATTGCTATTTTATCATTTTGTAATTAGATTACTTGAATATATAAATGATAAAAGTCCTTATTATTAGTTCCAGATTAATAAGATATGAGACAGTATCAATCCACGAAAGGTTTAATCATTAAATATCCCTAATCGTAGTATTATCGAGACTGGACATCGATAATGCGGAATATGCTAGTATTACACTTGTGCGCGTTATGGAAGCGTAACAACATAGTTCTCATATATTTGGGAATTGGATACTCATGCAAGTGTAATAGGAGGTTCTGTTTACCGATGGTACGGAAACAGCTTCGCTCTGGATAGACCCCTCAGAATTCCATTGGTATTATGACTATGTGTCTATGAGAATCCGAATCAGGGTAGGTGTATTTTGTCTTAACCTGAGACTTGCATCGCTAATACTTGCGACAATCAGTACGCTTTGATTTTGGTCGTCCGGGGCTTTAACAGGTTCTGTGTACGCCTCTTCTGGGTTTATTGAGAATCGTAGTATATTGGGTGTGATGTCAAGATGGAAGTGTCACTTCAGTCATATGGAGATGATGATCACGTAGAAATACATAACTGGTACTCTAATATGTTGCAACTATCGGGATAATAGGACAAAGTCATGATTATCTGATTAAAGAGACTAGTTGCTAGTGATCTGATATATGCTTCGTACGGGGCATACACAATTCCAGCCTCAGGCCTAGCATGTGACATCCGATGTTGGATCGTAATACGCAATACTTAGTATACTACGCCTGATATGGATTATGTATTCCTTAAAAGAATATTTCTGGAGAATTGGGTAGGCACGGTACTTTGCTAGAAGCCAACCATGTCTTGTAAATCGGTAAGAACATGGTACGAGGTACGCACGTGTTCGGATAGTCCGACGACCATATTTACTGCCAACATATCCAGGAATCTCATTGGTCGCTTCCCAAAGATTCACCGATGACGTTTGACTCGAACAGAAAATTAATCTATGATTAATTACGGCAAGAATTTATCTGGGATAAAATTCGATTAGAAGAGAGAGAACGATTAATTTGGAATTAATTGATTAAATAATATATTCGATATATTAATTGAAATTAGATTTCAAAGCGGAATTAAAATTGGATTTTAATTCGGGCAAACGAATTAATTTGTAATTAATTCGTAAGCGACTTTAATAATAATGTTGCAATGGAAAATTCGTTAATTCGGAATTAAACGAACCCGAGCCCGAGTGAAGTCGGTGTTGGATTGTTCGACTTAAATTCGAAATTTACAAGTGGTGGGACCCACTTGACTTACATCACTAGTTTGACTAGTGATGGAAATGGTTAAAGGTTGAGTGTAAATCTAAGCTTGCTTGTTTTTCTCTCAACCAAATTCCAACACTCTTTGTCATTTTTGGAATGACATTTTACCAACTTGATTTTTGGTAAATGGTAATTGAATTTTGGAAATCAATTACACAACACAAAAATTGAAAATTCTCTATCTCTCACACACCAAAGTAGGGGTGAGCAAAATCGGTTTCGGTTCCGGTTCCGCATGGAACCGGAACCTACCCACAAAAAATCGGTTCCTATCTAAGTGGAACCGGAACCTACCCAATTAAATAGGATACCCTATTAATCGGTTCCAATTCGGTTCCGGTCCGGTTCCGGTCCGGTTCTGAATTACCCTATTTATATGATATTGTCAAAATTTGAAAATCCAATTATTTCTCACAAATATACATAAATATATAACAAACAGCAAAAGCAGAAACAGAAAGAGAAACATCAAAATAGCAGGAGAAACTGCATAAAGGCTAAAAGCATCAGAAATAGCACAGAAACAACAAGCAAACAGCAATAGAAACGGCAAAATACTAGGCAGAAAACAAAGAAGAAACATTAGAAATAGCCAGCAGAAACAACATCAACAACAACAAGAAATATGAGAAAATAACAGGCAAACAACAACAGAAATAATTGGAATATCTGATTACGTAAGCTTTTTTAATGACAATGTTCATATCTGTAAGCACTTTAACAACTTGAACGAGAATTTCCCTGCTTGTTCACATTGTCTACCTGAACAACAAAACCAATTCTACTTAACAGAATTCTAGGAATTGAAGTAAAATTTAAAGAATTAGATAAATAAAGGAAAGTAATTAACCAATCAAAACAAATCCAGAAGATATTTTAACCTAATTTTGCTAAATCCAGGATAAGCCTTGTTACCTGTATAACAATCGCATCCTCACATGTATTGTTGTCGATCACCACGGCAAGAAACATCCTACTAATAAAATAACCAATACAGCAAAAAAACAAAGGCACATAAATTGCAAAATTCTGAAAATTTCTTAAGATTTTCAGAAAGATCCACCATGTTCATTGATTTTCAGTTGGGGTTTCTATTTATTGGCTTAGAAAATTTTAACATGAAACAAAAATTCTAAGAATGCAAAAAAAAAAAAACGAAACTTGGGTATCAAATCAGGTTTCAATTCGGTTACTAGGTTAAAAAACGAAAGTTGCTATTTAAAAACAAACAAAACAAACCCAAAATCAAGTCGGGAAACAGGGACGCTTACTAGGTTAAAACTTAAAAGCTTGGTGGCGAGAGAAGAGAATGTGAGAAAGGAGAAAGAAAGTGTGAAGGGGTGGTTTTATACCTAATAAAAAACGACGACGTTTGGCCAAAAATTTGGGTATCAAATCAGGTTTCAATTCGGTTCCATAAACTGGTTCTACATTTGGTTCCATAATCCGGTTCTATGGTCCGGTTCCGGTTCCGATTATTTTGGAACCGGAACCGGACCGGTTAAAAATCGGTTCCTTTAATTTGGAACCGGAACCGGACCGATTACAACCGGTTCCGGTTCTAAACCCGAAAAATCGGTCCGGTTCCAACCGGTTCCGGGTAGAACCGGAACCGGTGCTCACCCCTACACCAAAGTCGTGACCTTCATCCTCTCTTCTTGAAGTTTTGTTTCAAAATTTCAAGTGAGCTAGCACTTCAAGGAGTCATACAATGTGATAGGGAAACTACTCCCTAGAGTTTGGAACACAAAGTAAAGGCTTGGAGCTCTTCTTCTTCATCAAAATTTTGAACTTTCAACATCCAACGAAACCGATCAATGTAAGTTTTTCCGCAACTTCTTTGAGTATTCACATGAAATCATTGGCATATTCTAGGAACCCAACAGTGGGTGATGAGATTCTGCAATCGGTGGACATAGTGCCATATGAAAACAAAAAGACGATTCTCAAGAGATGTTTTCTTGGCAGACCGCTCAAATTTTAGAGTGACAGTTAGGTTAGGGTATAAGACGAGAGCACCGACTTGGCGCCAAATCTTGGGTCAAACGTTGCTGACTTTATTCAAAATTAAAAACTTTGTTGTCAAGTGACCGTTGGAGTTGGAGCATTAAAGAGAACAGCGTTTTTGCGCGAGAATCCTGAGATCCAACGGATCCATATCTCAAAACCGCGCCAAAATCTCGAGTACAAACGGCTCCAATATCCAAAATCTTGATTTTACTTGAAGACCAAGTTTCATAATTAGCGCTTTTATTTACAATTTCTCTCTGTATCTTATTTCCTGCAATTAAACCTATCAATGTTGGGCTCGTTTGATGAAGCATTGAAACTGAAATTGCTCACCACCAGAGTCCTTCAAGACTTTGTCAACAAAGAAAATGAAGCATCATCGCTGCTGATGTGTTTCAGAGAAGAAGCACATGCAAGATTAAGAATGGAGGAAAATGATAAAAACCCGATTGCCCAAGACTAGGATTGAAAACAAAAAGAAGATTCTTAAGAGATGTTTTCTTCAAATCCAAAACAGAAGCAAGAAACAAGAATGTATCAGAAAGTCGTAGCGGCAGAAGACGAGTCTTGTCATAAGAAAGATTTCAGAATCATGTGGGTTCATCAACTGTCAAGAGGACCAGGTGGAAAAAATGAAAGAAATTTCTATTGCTGCATCACCAAGAAAATTCATCAACTACAATAAAAATACATACAATATACAGCGTAGTAATAGATTAATGGGTTTCAAGCATCATCTATGCTAGAGAATTCAAGAAACTACAAATCTATCATCCTTCTACATAAATAGAGCCAAGCCAAGAGAAATGTAGCTTCCATCCCATATCTTCACAACACCGAATAGTGGGTTTTCCTCATTTGCTGGTTCTAAATCTACAAGTTCAATGCTTGATTTGCTCACGTTGGAGGAACAGAAAACAAAAAATAACTTCAGATGGATTTCGGCTTCAAGCTTCTAAGTAACAAAAATCACTAGCAACAATGTTCGGAAGAAAACCTCAACAACTTGGTGCTGCCAGATTTGATCATGCATCACATTTGGTACATTGAATGGATATCTTGTACATTGAATTGTTTTTAGCTTTATGGCACAATGGGGTCAACTTCGCCTGCACAGATACAACTCATAAATTTTCCAACATAAAACAGACTTGTACGTCTACATAACATCAATTCCATACAAACTTTGGTACCATTTAATATTTCAGGAGACATTGCCACAGCCAAAAAAAAGAAATAAAATAGCTATAACGTTCAAACACAAGCGATAGATACTCACATGTCACGTGCTTGTTTAATAGTAGTTTTCTAAAAGGAAAAACATGGAAAACAGATCTAAACACAGCTAACGATCATTCTTCCAAAAGTTCAATAACATTTCCCAATTAGATTTATTAAGATTATTTAAAGACACATACTTATGTCATTGACAATTTAATATCAAATCTCTGCACCGTGATTGAGAATTTATGGAATTATCTTACAGGGTACATTTCTAATGAGAAGTATATCGAATCTGCGATTATCGACAACAATTTCCTTCAATTATGTTTTACATATCAATTTTCATTACGTTCATCGGGGAATAGACATTTTCTTTTCTGTGTTAAATTTCCCTAGTCCAGCTTTTTCAATCAAATTATCATTTTCCAGTTTGAACAACCTATCCTCAAAACAAGGGACACTCCAAGCTTTTTCAACCCTCGAAGAAAATCTGTAAGTAGCAATTCAAAAACCATCAAGAACTATGCAAGAAATAAACATCCTAAAATGTTCACAGAACTGCATTGATGATGCATAAATGTATCCATTCAAATCAGTTAAAACCCTTTAAAATAATTTCTGAAGCATTGATGATGCATAAATGTCCATATGATTCCCAAAAAGTATCCATTCACAAATGTCAGATTTGAAAAACAAAATGGACCATCGGATAAAAGCATTGACCAAATTCCCAATCTTAATGAAAACCAAAAATTAAATAACAATGTTCCATACCTTATAAATGAAAAAACTCATCACCTATATCAAATTCCCAATCGAAATGGACCATCGGATTCAGCTTCTGCTCGCCGTCGATGAAGAAATTGTATTAGGGTTATAACGTCTCAATCACAAATGTTTCGCACGTGGGCCGAGCCACAGCCACGAGTGGGCTCCTCAAACAATCAACTCATATTGTCTTCAACCTTCATTAGAGAGCAAATCAAAATAAAACTCAAAGAGCGTTAGGGTTTAGCAATTGACAAATCATCAAAGTGTGGGTTATATTATTTATTATTATTATTATTATTATTATTATTATTATTATTATTATTAAAATAACAATAACAGAATTAAAAATTAAAAATTAAAAATTAAAAATTAAAAATTAAAAATTAAAAATGAAAAATGAAAAATAACTCGGTTTCAGAAGATTTTTACTTGCGAGTCTTCAAGTCAAACTCCAAAAACGCGTGAAAACAAAGATTTGACCGTTAGCGCCAAAATCTTTCCAGTATAACGGCTCTAAGATTTGCCCTAAAACGAATTAGGAAGGTTAATTAAATGCAAGAAACCCTAACCCAAGTCGCTAGTTCTTGGAGTTGCCCAAAACGAATTAGGAAACTTGGAACAATTATAATAACTCAAGTTCACTTCACAATTGACTAAACACAACATACCATCTGACTCTGTTCTGTCTCTGTCTCTGCTTCTCTGTTTCCTTTCAAATATTATTTCTATTACAACCCCTCATCGTTCTCTGTTTCTGAACATCAATCATTCACTCACTCTTTAGATTTTCTTCATTCCCACCGCAAAGTTTGAGTTTTGATCATTTCAATACCTCCGCTGAAATCAACCCTTTTCTTGCCTTCATCAAGAAAATGCAAGAACACAGGCCTTTTCTTCCCTATGGCTTCCAGTTCAGACCTACAGATGAAGAACTTATTGTACATTATCTTTCCAAGAAGGTTTCGGGAACACTCCTTCCTGTTGTTCAGAATTTTATCATAGATTGTGACTTATATGACACACTGCCCTCTGAGATTTGGAAATCATGGGGCCTGGATCATGCATGAGTATACACTAAATCCCACACTGCTGCCTCCAAATCAGGCAACCAATTACGTGCTTTGTAGGCTTCGAAAGAATCAACAGACTGGGAAACAACAGAAATTGGATTTACGAAAGAAAAGAAAGCTGCTGGATGTTCAGAATAATCAATATGAGAAAGAGTCGGAGAAGCTTTTGACCCAGCAACTAACCATTGTAGAATGTCAATCTGAAGTAGAAGGATCCGTGGCGACAATGGCCCAAGAAGGACCAAGTTGCAGCACTGACAGTGACAATCAATTTGAGGAAGAGATAGAGAGATTATTGAAAAATGTAGAATCAGCACAATCTTTGGTGACAATGGCACAAGAAGCAGCAAGTTGCATCACTGCAAATGACATGATGAGTGAGGAAGTTGTATCTGCCGAAATCGGTGGAGTTGGCTACACACTGAATTTTGATGAGCAATATGGCGGGCAGGACAATATGATTTTTCTAACCATAGCAACGGCAGTGAAACCACTAGTGGAATCGATTATTCGCCCAATATTTACACAGTTGCTGAACCAGATGGTGTGCAAAGGTCAGTGCCTGATGAAACATTGCAGACATGGTCAATGTTGCAACAACAAGAATGTTCAAAACACTGACCCTCTTAATGGACTAACTGATGAAGACTTCTGTCTTCTTGGGAAGATTTTATATGGAACAGAAAGTGAAGATGCTATGGTGACAGTGGTGGAACAAGAAGCAAGATGCAACACTGGCTTGAAGAAGAGTGATCAGAGTTTATCCGGCAGTAAACGGTCTTCAAACTGGTGGAATGGAATATTCAACTAGTGTTGCTGAACAACAACATGAAGCTACTATGGTGATTATGAGAGACTTCCAGCAAATTTTATCTGACAATCCAATTGCTTTGGAAAATGGCAATGTTGATAGACAAGAAACTCGAGAAATTGCTTATGATTTGCCAATGGAAATGGGTGATGAGATTCTACAATCAAAGGAAAAGGACATGGTGCAATATGAAGATTGGTCAGACAGCGACCTGATGGTTGACTTCACGGATAAGGGTTTTTAAATTTTGTTAAATTTGTCACCATGTACTCTGATTCTTAAATCATTTCTAAATTGTACAGTTTTTCGTTGGACTTCTTCTGGAACTTCATTTTATGTCTTCTTTAGAAAGTTACTGATAGTCAAAGTATTACATGGATGAATTAGATTTCTTGAGAATATTAAGTAATTTTAATGAACTGGTAACTACTAAAAAAAATCAAATATTTGGATTGGATTATTTTCTCATGTCTAAATAATTTGGCAGCTCATCAGTATTTTAGGATACTGTCAATCAATGCCTTCAGTAACCTTTGAATTTTAATTTTTTTTTGTTAACTTGCTCAAATTAATATCTTATATCATTAATATTGTCAATCAGCATTAGAGAACTTATATCTGATAGCCTTCTTAAATTCTTCAAAGTGCCTTGAAAACTCTTCATGAGTGAGACAAACAGAAATAACTGTTGAGGTGAAAATAAAAGTTTTGAAGGTTGTCAATCAAACAGAGTTGTGGAAGTTACGGCCAAACATATATTAGAAGTTAAATGAATACTAACTTCAACAGTTAATTTCGGAAAGGAAAGAAAAAGACCAAAAGCTTAAAATCTGTAGAGTACAGCTACTGCTTTGAAATGCACAAGCTTCCTCCTGCCATGCTTTCCAGCTGCAAGCAATGAAGAAATCCAGCCAAGAAACTTTCGGTGCTTTTTGACATTTGAAGAGAAGCAACCAAACCACTTTTGTGTGGTGCCAACAAGACTCCATGAAATCAGGAGCAATTATAGGGGTGAACAGTAACCGTTTTTGGCTATAAATTCAGGCCATTTCAGTGTTAGAAAATCATCCCAAAGTAGAGAGAAAACACAGAGAGATAGAGAGGTTTTTGTATTAAGTTTTCCAGTCGTAAAACTTGTAAATTCTATTCTTGTGAGTAATAGAACATTCGGTTTTCCTCAAGTCTTCTCTAAAGTGATCGGTGAATCACAACAAGTGGTATCATGAGCTTCGGTTGTTCTTTGGGATCGTAAAACCGAGTAACAGAGCTTCCGATCAGAAAACCAGTTCCGACGAAAGTTGTAAAAAATTCATTTTGAGGGCACCATCAGCTAGTTCACGTCGAGACGAGCTCGGTGGTATTTCGCGGCGACCAAACGGAGGCCAGAAGACGCCGCACGCGCCGACACGCGCCGGAGAGTGAAGACCAGTCTCACTCACGCGCCGCACGCGCTGAATGAAGGTTGAAGACGATCCGCGTGGCCGCCACGTCACGCCCAGTCAGCGCGCCAGTCAGCGCCCAGTCAGCGCCACGTCATCGTCCAGTCAGCAGACACGTCAGCCGCCACGTCAGCAGTCCGGTCCCACCTTGCCACGTCAGCAGCCTGGTAAATTTCATTTAGGCCCCTGAAGTTTTGAAATTTACAGTTTTTCCCCAGAACGTTTAGGAATTTACAAATCAGCCCCTGTGTCGGATTTAGACCAACGAAGTGTCTATTCCACCATTTTCGACCGTTCCGGACGCAACGGTGACCTCGGATTTGTGAAATTCAGACCCGATTTAGTGCATTTTCATTTTAAAATTTAAACACTTAAAATGGAAATGGAAGATTCTCATTCTGGTGGCAATGATTAAAACTGGCTGCAACTAATACTCCCTTTGGAGACCTCGGATGGATGATAGATTTCTTACATTGCAAAGATTTGTTTGATGTCATCGAGTTGAAGGGAGTGAAACCAGAGTCTGTTAAGGAGTATGACTGGAATAAACTCAACAACAGAACTTGGGTCAGATTAGGCAGTGGATCGACCATAATGTCTTCCACCATGTAGCACAGGACACAAATGCTTATGAAATGTGGAGGAAATTGGAAGACATGTTCCAGGCCAAAACAGCTCGGAATAAGGCCTTAATCATGAGGCGTTTGGTGAACCTGAAGCTACAGAGTGGAACTTCCGTTGCAGAACACACCAACGAGTTCCAAAGCCTGGTGAATCAGTTGTCTGCAGTAGACATGCAACTGGCAGATGAAGTTCAAGCCCTCTTGCTACTCAGTTCTCTTCCTGATAGTTGGGAGACTCTGGTGGTTACTCTCAGCAAACTCAGCTCCATGAGGCAAACTTACCATGCCTATGGTAAAGGATGCCCTGTCAAATGAAGAAGCCAGAAAGAAAAGACGTGGGCTCAGATCAAACAGAAGCCCTTATCTCAGAGCAGCGAGGAAGACAACATGAGAAACATCAAGGTGGCAGGAGAGGCAGAAGCAAAAGCAAAGTGGCAGATCTAAGGACGGGAAAAAGACATACAAATGCTTCCACTGTGGCATAGAAGGCCACTTGAAGAAAAATTGCCGGAAACTGCAACGAGAGCAGGGATAATGCAATAACCAGCCGAAGAAGAATGACGCGGAGACACTAGTAGTTACCACGGTAGATGTAGCTATATGTTCCGGCCAGGAAGAAGCATGCCTTCACACCGCAACTCAGGATGTCGAGTGGGTGGTAGATACTGCAGCATCTTACCACGTCACTCCTCACAGGGATTTCTTCATAACATACAAAGCATGAGACTTTGGAGCAGTGAAGATGGGGAATACCAGTTCTTCTCAGATAGTGGGAATTGGTGAAATACAGTTGCGGACAAATGCATGGTATACAATAACCCTGAAGGAAGTCAGACATGTTCCAGAACTTCGGCTCAACTTACTCTCGGGGGTAGCCCTTGACAAACAGGGTTATGCTAGCCACTTCAACAACGGCACTTGGAGGATGATAAAAGGTGCCATTGTCATCGCCCGAGGACACGTCGTGGAACCTTATACAAGACTCATGTGAAGATTTGTGCAGAAAGCCTAAATATAGCTGAACCGGAGGCTTCTCAGAATCTGTGGTACCAGAGACTCGGTCACATGAGTGAAAGGGGGTTGTCTACCTTGACAAAGAAGGATATGATCACTGTCTCCAAAAATACTGCTCTGGATCCTTGCAATCACTGTCTATTCGGTAAGCAACACAGAGTCTCTTTCAATTTCTCTTCTACAAATAAATCAAAGTTACTCAGTCTGGTGTACTCTGATGTATATGGTCCCTTGGAGGTAAACTCACTAGGCGGTAACAAATATTTTCTGACTTTTATTGACGATGCTTCTCGGAAAGTATGAGTGTATTTTCTGAAATGAAAGGATCAGGTCCTGGACTATTTCAAACTGTTCCATGCCATGGTCGAGCGTGAAATAGGGAAGAAACTGAAGTGCCTTCGCACAGACAATGGAGGCGAATACACTTCCAGGGAGTTCGATGCCTACTGCGGAATCCACGGCATTCGACACGAGAGGACTGTTCCACGCACCCCACAACACAATGGTGTCGCTGAAAGGATGAATCGCACCATTATGGAGAAAGTCAAAAGCATGATCAGTATGACTAAGCTGCCAAAGTCATTCTGGGGAGAAGCTGTTCGTACCGCCTGCTACCTGATCAACAGATCACCATCTTTACCGTTGAATTTCGAGATGCCGGAGAAAGTGTGATCTGGTAAGAATCCCTCATATTCTCACCTCAGAATATTCGGATGTTTAGCATTTGCATATGAATTCAAGGAGCTCAGGCAGAAGCTCGATGCAAGGACTACTCCATGCATCTTCATAGGCTATGGAGACGAAGAATTTGGATACAGGCTATGAGACCCGAAGGAAAGGAATGTCATCAGAAGCAGAGATGTAGTGTTTCTCGAAGACCAGATAATAGAAGACATTGAAAAGCCCAAGATGCCTTCTAAAACCAGTGCCGATGCAAATCCAGACACAACCCCAGCACCAACACCAGTGGCCACAGATGATGATGGGGTGCAAGACATACCAGAAGCAGAACCAGGAGAGGAAGGAGGTATTGAGCAGGGGGAGCTGCAACCTGCTCCATCAGAGGCTTCAGGATCATCTACAGATCCGGATGACAACAGACAGCCAGAACCTCCAGTACGAAGATCTGAGCAAGGCCGGATTCCATCAGCCAAATACTCAGGATCAGAATACATTCTGCTTACTGACGAGGGGGAGCCAGAAACCTTCAACGAAGCGGTATCTCATAAAAACAAAGACAAATGGCTGCACGCAATGCAGGATGAGATGGAATCTCTGCAGAACACAACACTTATGAGATAGTCAAGCTCCCACATGGAATGAAGGCACTGAAGAAAAAATGGGTATTCAAGCTCAAGAAAGATGGCAGCTGAAAAGTGGTGAAACATAAAGCTCGGCTAGTGTTCAAAGGATTCCTACAGAAAAAGGGAATTGACTTTGATGAGATCTTTTCACCGGTGGTAAAAATGGCTTCAATCCGAGTCATCATAGGATTGGTAGCCAGATTGAACTTGGAGCTTGAACAGATGGATGTCAAAACATCATTTTTTCATGGTGATCTGAATGAAGAAATCTACATGGAGCAGCCAGAAGGATTCAAGGTTTCAGGTAAAGAAAATCTTGTTTGCAAGTTGAAAAAGAGCTTGTACGGGCTCAAGCAAGCACCGAGGCAGTGGTACAAGAAGTTCGACTCATTCATGGTGGGTCAAGGCTACAAAAGAACTGCAGCAGATCAGTGTGTATACATTCAGAGGTTTCCAGATGGAAATTTTGTTGCTCTTCTACTGTATGTAGATGACATGTTGATTGTTGGACAAGAAGCAGCGAAGATCAGCCAGCTGAAGAAGGAACTCTCCAAGGCTTTCGACATGAAAGACTTAGGACCAGCTCAACAGATTTTGGGAATGGAGATTGTTCGTGATAGACAGAACAAGAAATTATGGCTTTCACATGAGAGGTATATTGAACGAGTAATCAGAAGGTTCGATATACAAAAAGCCAAACCAGTCTGCGTTCCGCTAGCGCACCATTTCAAACTGAGCAAGAGTTTGTGCCCCTCATCCAAGAAAGAGATAGAGGAAATGTCAGCAATACCATATTCTTCAGCTGTTGGAAGCCTTATGTATGCAATGGTATGTACCAGGCCAGATATTGCACACGCAGTGGGTGTTGTGAGCCCTTTTCTCTCTAACCCTGGAAAGCAACACTGGGAGGCAGTCAAATGGATTCTCAGGTACCTTAAGGGTACAACGAAGTTTCGTCTATGTTACGGGGGAGCTGATCCGATCTTGGAAGGCTATACAAATTCAGATATGGCGGGAGATCTTGATGGTAGGAAATCTACATCAGGATTCATATACACTTTTGCAGGGGGAGCTGTGTCATGGCAGTCAAGATTGCAGAGGTGTATTGCATTATCCACAACAGAGGCTGAGTACATTGCCATAGTTGAGGCAGGAAAAGAAATGTTGTGGCTAAAGCGGTTTCTCCAAGAATTAGGGATCAAGCAGACGGAATACAAGATACATTGTGATAGTCAGAGTGCTCTGGACTTGAGCAAGAACTCAATGTATCATTCCTGGACGAAACACATTGATATTCGCTATCACTGGATACGCGAGGTGATGGATCAACAACTGCTGAGACTAGTAAAGATCCATACAGATGAGAATCCAGCCGACATGTTAACAAAGGTGGTTACTCGAGACAAGCTAGAGTTGTGCAGAGACATAACTGAGATAGCTGTCAAATGACGATTGTTTCTGATGCAGCTGGAGGGGGAGAATTGTAGAGTACAGCTACTGCTTTGAAATGTAGAAGCTTCCTTCTGCCATGCTTTCCAGCTGCAAGCAATGA
Source organism: Zanthoxylum bungeanum (assembly GCA_019454045.1). Lineage (NCBI taxonomy): Eukaryota > Viridiplantae > Streptophyta > Magnoliopsida > Sapindales > Rutaceae > Zanthoxylum > Zanthoxylum bungeanum. The sequence continues at coordinate 9,014 of SKCR01051073.1, read as the reverse complement.
AGAAATCCAGCCAAGAAACTTTCGGTGCTTTTTGACATTTGAAGAGAAGCAGCCAAACCACTTTTGTGTGGTGCCAACAAGACTCCATGAAATCAGGAGCAATTATATGGGTGAACAGTAACCGTTTTTGGCTATAAATTCATGCCATTTAGTGTTAGAAAATCATCCCAAAGTAGAGAGAAAACATAGAGAGATAGAGAGGTTTTTGTATTAAGTTTTCCAGTCGTAAAACTTGTAAATTCTATTCTTGTGAGTAATAGAACATTCGGTTTTTCCTCAAATCTTCTCTAAAGTGATCGGTGAATCACAACAAAATCTAATCTCCAAACAAAAGGCAAGGAAATGGTGCTTCCTATCGTGTAAAGAAAAAACCATTCTGGAAGAAATCTAATAACCATTCCAGCGGTAATTAGGGGTGGGCGCGGTTCGGTTTGGTTCGGTTTTTGTTAAAAACCGAACCAAACCATATTTTACGGTTCGGATTTTTTACCTCTCAAACCAAACCATTAAATAACGGTTTGGTTCGGATTGAAAATTTTTTAAACCAGCGGTTTACGGATTGGTTCGGTTCGGTTTACGGATTATTATATTTAAAACAAATTTTCATCCACTTAAGTGAAGACAAAAAAAAAAAAAAAACTATTCTATCAACAAATAGTATGAAGTGCTAGGGTTTAAACTGTGACTCCATGTAACAACATGCACTCCATAAATGATTGAAAATGAGGCACAATTAATTCTTGTATTTTTAAAAATTACCTCGAATAATAATGTTACCATCATTCTAATTAAGAAAAAAATCAAACGTCTTACTTTCAAGAATAATGATGCTACCATAAAACAAAAAAAATTAAGAATAAAAGTATTAACAAATAAATATATTAACAAAAAATTTAAGAATAAAAATATTAACATACTAATAAAAAGAAAACATATAATAAAATTAAAAGAAAAATACATTTTTTTTATAAAAATATATAATTTTTTTAATTATAACGGTTCGGTTCGGTTTAACAGGTGCGGTTCGGATTAGCTCCTGAACCGAACCGTAAACCGTTTGGGGTGGGCCAATCCGAACCGCAAACCGAACCGTTAGAAAAAAAATCGTAAATTCGGTCCGGTTTGGTTCGGTTTACGGTTTGGTTCGGTTCGGTCGGTTTTTTTGCCCACCCCTAGCGGTAATGGTCTTCAAACTGGTAAAATGGAATATTCAACTAGTGTTGCCCGATCAACAATATGTAGCAGATAGCGTCATGACTCTTGACAAAACTAAAAACAATCAGCTGAGAAGTGTTAACAATTTAGAATGTCAATGTGAAGGAACTTTGGTGATGAGAGCAAGTCCAAAGAGATTCTGTTGGAGTTCTACGGTCCCAAGGATCGAATAATAAGCATAAAAACACATGTGAATACAATCGAGAAAGTCGCAGTGGACAACAAAAACTTCAAGTCCTCCTCCAAGGTGCATTCGGCAGTGAGCAGTTTGGTGTCCTCCATTTTCGGCTTTGGTCCAAGCTCCAAGATCCAAGCTTTGTCATGGTGATTCCAAGCTCACGGGTGGGTTTCCCTATCACCTTCGCAAGACCCTTTTGTGTGCTAGCACTCTTGATTTTTGCCACAAAAATCATCAAATTTCTTCTCCTTGCTCTCGGTGATGAACCAGAAAACAGAAGAACAAGAACAGCCCAAAGGGCGTGAGAGAGAGAGAAGTGAGGAAGAGAGAGTTTTTGAAAAAGTGTTGTTATTTATTAATTGATTTCCAAAATCAATAACATATACCAAATATTAAAATAATAATATATGTCAATCAAGCTTTCAAAAAGCTTTCCAACCACTTCCATCAAGTCACATCACTCAATCAATCAAGTGACAAGTTGTCACATCACTCAAAGTGACTAATGATTTGACGTTTGATGTGACTAATGATTTGACGCTTGATTTGACTTACGTGCCGCACTCGAATTCGAAATGCGAATACACTCGCAAACAATCCCGGGCTCGGGTTCGCTAATTCCAAATTAATGAATTTTCCCTTGCGACGTAATTAAATGATTATGCCTAGCGAAATCACTATTCACGTCGCTAACGAATTAATTCTAAATGAACTCGTTCGCTCGAATTAAAATCTAATTTCAATTCCGCGTCGAAATCAAATTTCGTATAATATATCAAATATATTATTTTATCGATTAATACCAAATTAATCATTTTCTCTCTTTAATTAATATTTTATCTCAGATAAAATATCTCCGTAATTAATCCCAGATTAATTTTCTCTCTCATCTAATTAATCCCAGATTAATTAAAGTGTGAGTCATACGTCATCGGTGAATCTTCGGGAAGCGACCCATGAGATCCCCGAATATGTTGGCAGTAAATTCGGACGTCGGACTATCCGAACACATAAGTACCTAGTACTACGTTTGTACCGATTTACAAGACAAGGTTGGCTTCTAGGAAAGCGTCATGCCTACCCAATTCTCCAGAAATATCCTTACAGAAATATAGCGATCTATATCAGGCGTAGTATACATAGTATTGTGTATTTCGATCCAGTATCGGATGTCACGTGCTAGGCCTGGGGCTGGAATTTTGTCTGCCCCGTACGAAGCACATGTCGGATCTCTGGTAACTAGTCTCTATAATCGGATAAACATGACCTTGTCATTTTATCCTGATGACTGCAGTATATAAGAGAACCAGTACCGTATCCTACGTGACCATCATCTCCATATGACTGGAGTGATACTTCAGTCTTGACAACACACCCAACACACTACGATTCTCAATATACCCAGCAAAGGCGTACACAGAACCTGTTAAAGCCTTTGACGACCAAAACCAAAGTATATTGATTGTCGCAAGTATTAGCGGTGCAAGTCTCAGGTTAAGACCAAATACACCTACCCTGATTTCAGACTTCCATAGACACATAGTTATACTACCAATGGAATTTCGAGGGGGTCTATCCAGAGCGAAGCTGTTTCCCGTACCATCGGTAAACACAACCTCCTATTACACTTGCATGAGTATCATATACCCAAATATATGAGAACTATGTCGTTGTGCCCTCACAACGCGCACATGTGTAATACTAGTCTTTTACGTATTATCGATGTCCAATCTCGATAATACTCTGACTAGGGATATTTAATGATTTATCCTTCGTGGATTGATACTGTCTCATATCATCTCAATCCAGGAATAAATCATAAGGACCTCCTATCATTTATACATCTTGGTGATCTAATCACAAATGATAAGAGAGCAATCTCATTTGTCACATAGTTAATTTGTACAACAACACCATGATCTGTACAAATAGTGACACTATGGGTCATAATTGTCCAACAAATTCTTTATGACAATCCATGTGCTTTGCAAAATGGAAATCTTGAGAGTCAAGAAACTGGTGGAAGTGTTCATGATATGCTAATGGAAGTGGGTGTTAGACAATTATGACCCATAGCATCACTATTTGTACAGAACATGGTGTTATTGTACAAATAAACTATGTGACAAAGGAAAATTCTCTTTTATCATTTGTAATTGGATTACCAAGATATATAAATGATAAAAGTCCATATGATTAGTACCAGATTAATAAGATATGAGACAATATTAATCAACTAAGGTTTAATCATTAAATATCCCTAGTCGTAGTATTATCGAGACTGGACATCGATAATGCGGAATATACTAGTATTGCACTTGTGCGCGTTGTGGGAGCATAACGACATAGTTCTCATATATTTAAGTATTGGATACTTATGCAAGTGTGATAGAATGTTGTGTTTACCGATGGTACGGGAACAGCTTCGCTCTGGATAGACCCATCGGAATCCCATTGGTAGTGTGACTATGTGTCTATGGGAATCCGAATCAGGGTAGGTGTATTTGGTCTTAACCTGAGACTTGCATCGCTAATACTTGCGACAATCAGTATACTTTGGTTTTGGTCGTCCAGGGCTTTAACAGGTTCTGTGTACGCCTCTTCTGGGTATACTGAGAATCGTACTGTATTGGGTGTGATGTCACGATGGAAGTATCACTTCAGTCATATGGAGATGATGATCACGTAGGATACGAAACTAGTACTCTTAAGTACTACAAGCATCAGGATAATATGACTAGGTCATGATTATCCGATTATAGAGGCTAGTTACCAGATATCTGATATGTGCTTCGTACGAGGCAGACACAATTCCAGCTCCAGGCCTAACATGTGACATCTGATACTGGATCGTTATACGCAATACTACGTACGCTACGCCTGACAAAGATCTTTTATTCCGCAGAAGAATATTTCTGGAGAATTGGGAAGGCACGGTGCTTTGCTAGAAGCCAACCATGTCTTGTAAATCGGTAAGAACGTGGTATCGGGTACGCACGTATTCAGATAGTCCGATGACCGTATTTACTGCCAACATATCCAGGGATCTCTTGGGTCGCTTCCCAAAGATTCACTGTTGAGATTTGACTCGAACAGAAAATTAATCTGGGATTAATTATGAAGGAGAAAAAAATTAATCTAGGATTAATTACGGCAATAAATTAATCAGAGATTAATTATGAAAGAGAAAGAATTAATCTGGGATTAATTGCAACGAGAATTTATCTGGGATTAAATTCGTTGAGAAGAGAGAACACGATTAATTTGGAATTAATTGGTAAAAGGAATTTAATAGTTAAATTGGATTTTTCTATTTAATTTATTTAATTGGGCTAAAATAATATATTTGATATATTAATTGAAATTAGATTTCAACACAGAATTAAAATTGGATTTTAATTCAAGCGAACGAATTATTTTAGAATTAATTCGTAAGCGACTTTCGTAATAATTTTACGAGGCATTATTATTTAATTAAATTGGATTTAATTACGTTGCGACGAAAATTCGTTTAATCGGATTAAACGGAACCGAGCCCGAAGTGTGTTGAGCAAGCCATCTTGAATTTTGAATTTAAAAGTGGGGCCCACTAACTTACATAAGTTGGTAGTGGCAGTTGGAAAAGGTAAATGGTTTCACCAAAACCATTTGCTTTTTACCTAACTTGTTTTTTTGCTTTTTGGAAAACAATTAAACAAAACCATTTGTTTTTTGAAAACATACACATAAGTCAACATAACACAAAATACTATCTCTCCCTCAAGCTCACCATGGCCGAACACTTTGAACCTTGGAGGGGAAAATTTTTCTTTCAATTTTTGTTCTTGCTAGCACATCAAGGAGTGAATCAAGGTAATAGGGAAACTCACCCAAGGGTTTAGAACTCTACTCAAAGCTTGGAACTTCATCTTCAACAAAGAATAGTTTTGAATCTCATCCAATCAATGTGAGTATTCTGCAACTCCCTTTGATTTTATTCACACACAAATCACTCTTAGATGATCTTGGCATGTTCTAGGAACACTTATAATGGTATCAGAGCGATCTAAGTTTGATTTGGAATTCTAGGGTTCATGACTTTAATTTGGGATTTTTGTGTTTGGAACTTGATTTTCCTAAATTGGATGTTTGGTTGTGGTTGGATGATGATGAATTGGATTTGTGCATCAATAGAATTGAGAAAAATTGATTGGATCAAAAATCCCCAATTCTTGAGCCATGGCCAAATGTAACCCTTGAATATGCTCATGGTTAATTTTGAAATTTGATATATTGGATGTGTTGATGGCATGAAATGTATCTTAGATGTTGATTTAATTAGATTGAAATCAAATTGGATGTTAATTTTGTTGCCATTGCCGTGAGCTTTGTAGCATGTTATTAGATTGATTTTGCTTCAATTTGTTTTGGACATGAATTGGAAATGTTGAGCATGATTAATTGACTTAATTAGTGTTTTGGAAACATTGGATTAGTTAATTGATTATGTTAATTACACTTGAATTGAATTAATTTGTAATTTGGAATAATGAGTTAATTTGATTTATTGTATTTGGGTTTAATGGGCTTGGTTGGGCTAAGTTTGGTTTAAGAATTTTGGTTGGGTCCAAATTGGGCCTAAAACCATTACATAAAGTTCAAATATAATAAATGGCCTTTTAAATTTAATTGGGCCTAATGGGCCGAAATTAATTTTATGGCAAATAGGGTGATTCCTTTATTAGGCCTTGGCATTTGGGTTTGACCCATATTGGCCAAAGCCCATGCCTTATGAATTAATTAAAAGCCCATTGGACTTTAATTAAATTGACATTGGATGTTAATTGGGCCTTTGAGACCCATTAATATTATATTTAGAATCTAAGTCGTAAAGGCACATTAATAAAGTGTAATTATTTAATTTGGAATTAAATAAAGAATTAGTATTTAATACAAATTAAATTGAATTTAAAATTGTAGTTCGATATAATTCAAGAATACTTACTTTGAGTATTTATTCTTAAACGAGTTGGACTCGCGCAAATCAAATCATTGTTTGAACATTGGATGGTCATTAATTAAAGATTAATTAATTGGATTAGATTGATTGATAACATGCTTTGTGTGAATACTTGGATGTATGTATGAATAATGTATATCAGATGGATATTAGAAGGGTGAGGGCAATTTTGGAAATTATTGTAATAAATTTAGAATTTATTAAATTGGACCTGCGTGTCCAGCCTATTACCTCTTTTCTCATTGTATTTCTCTTCTCACATATTCCCCTCAATGTAAATGAGGTTTCTTTAGAAGTATTATGTAATTGGGTAGAAGTAAGAATACTGCTAGCGGGAGAGAGGAAATGGAGAGATTTGTTCTAGGAACAAAGTTTGTTATATATCCATCCGAATATCATTATTATTTTATCGCGCCTTATTATGCTTTTAGAATGCATGCTTAAGGGTGTATGATGAGACCTAATTAAATATAATAAATTGGTTGCCAAATCGCAACAAAAACCCTCATTTCATATTAAGCGTTTTTCTTTCCATTGAGTGATTCTCTCTCAAGATCCAAGATTGGCATTGGTTTGTTGGCCAAAGTCAAGACCTTTTTCCATCGCTGATGTGTTTGAATCATGAAGGCTTTGTTCCATATCGTACACCTTGGGCAAGTTGTGATTTGTTGGCCAAAGTCAAGGTCACTTATTGTTCATCGGCCTCGATTACGAAGCTTTCCACTGTCAATGGGCCATGCTTAACTAGAATTATTAAGCTTGTTGAGCCAAAGCCAAGGCTTAGTTGATTCAGAGGAAAAGGTTAGGCAATATATTGGATATATGTTTTGGACTTGGAGGTCCACCTACTAGATCTAGGAATTGGATGAAATCCAATTGATCTTAGAGATCTACTTAGTTAAGTTTCATACAACTTGTTGGACAAAGTCAAGGTTGTGTGTTATTTAACGGGATCCTAGCCCACTAGGAAACTAGGTTTCCCGAGTACTCCACAGAGGGTTAGAGGCTCACCGAAAAATAGTGGGAGGCAAGTATTAAATTTTCAATTTCGTTTAGATACTTGCCAACACGCGCTCATTTCATTTTTTCGTCATTAAAAATTTAAATATATTAGTTGGACTAATATTCAATTGTTGTTTTAATTAAACAGTTAGACTGTATTCAAACTACTTCATTTGTGGTTGGTTATATAATTGGATTATAGTAATCAATACATTTGAATGTAACCAATCAATAGTAATTGATTATATAGTTGGACTATAGAAATCATTATATTCGATTGTACCTGAAATCGTTGATTGGATAGTTGGACTATTGGAATCAAGATAACTGAAAGATTAACGCTTAAAACATAATCCTAGGTGAAAATGCCTTTAAGAAGCTTCAATTTTCAAATTGGGAATAGAACCTCAGGATAGTCTTGGGAATCGAGAAGTTACTTTATTTGATAGAGTGATATCTCGGGCCTGAGCCCGGAGTTGAGCAAATAGTAGAGCATGAGCTTTGGAAGACTCATTTTGATGATAACTCTAGTGCTCAATCTGTTATGCTTGCCGCAATGACTCCTTAATTTCATCGTCAGAATTAAGGATTAGATCATTAAATCATGATGTTGAAATTGAAGGAACTTCATAGATCTTAGAAGTGCTAACTGTAAAAGAAAACTCTTGGAGAGTTAATGGCTATGCTCAAGAAGACATAGCTAGAGCTTACAAAATGGCAAGAAGCGCAAGAAACATCTTACTTCGACATCCCAAAAGGTCAAAGCTTGGCCGAAGGCTTCTAGGGGTGTGAAGAAAAGGGCAAAGGCTAAACCGTCACAGTCTTCTGGGAAGTCAAAGGACATATCCCAAGATGTCTACCTAAAATGTGTCAAACGGGGTCACTGGAAACGTGACTGCCGTATGGACAAGGCAGAAATGAAGGAAGTGAAAACGGACAAGGGTCCGGCTTCAGGTATATTTGTTATAAACATGTCCACTGCTGGTTTTAAAATTGGATTTTAGATACTGGATGTGGTACATAAATATATATACTGATGTGCGGGATCTGCTGATTAGCAGGAGACTGGCTTCAGATGAGATCGACCTATGAGTCGGAAACAGGACATGAGTCATTATTTTGGCCGTAGAAACCTAAGTTTTGGAACTGCCATTTGAGCATGTACTTAAATTAGGAAACTGTTATAATGTACCTAGTTTGACTAGAAATATTATCTCTATATTTAGTTTAACATGTTGCGGGTATGCCTTTATATTCTAGAACACTAAATGTTTTGTTTATAAAGATGATATTGAGATAAGCACATTAGATGTGAATAACAGCATTTAAATTTAGAATATAAATGAATCTCAAACATATAATATGACAAACAAAAGCTTAAACTTAATTAATCAGATAAGACTTATTTGTGGTATTGTGGTCTGGGACATATTAACAAGACTCGTATATCCACACTTTCGAAGAGTGGGTACTAGGACGGATTTGATTCTAATTCAAATGATGTCTACGAATCTAGTTTATTAGGCAAAGTGCCTAAAATACCTTTTACTTGGTAAAAGTGCAAATGCCACTGATCTGTTAGCCCTCGTTCATAGTGACGTAAGTGGGCCAATGTCTAGC
>SKCR01051072.1:0-38601 GCA_019454045.1 Zanthoxylum bungeanum | reverse complement strand
GGAAGCCAAGAGTGGGTTTTTGTGGCAAAAACCGCAAGTGCTAGCACACTACGAGACTTGCGAAGGTGGTAGGGAGGTTCACCCATGAGGCGGGGATTCATCCGACGAAGTTGGAGCTTCAAAATGAGACCCGAAATGCCAAAATTTTGTGAGGCAGTGAACTGCAGCAGTGGCGCATCAAACCAGTGGGTTTGGGCTTAATCGTCTTCAAATCGACTCAACCGATCGATGTGAGTATTCCGCTATTCCGTTGGTGTATTCACACATTTATTTCATGTCTTGTTTGATCTTGGGACCTAGATAAAAAATTCAACAATGGCATCAAGAGCTACAGGTTCAAGCATGAAATTGTAGGGCTTAAAATTTGGGTAAATGTTTGTTGAGCATGATTTGAATAAATTGATTGTTTGAGTATGCTTATAACATGTTTAATTTCATTTTGGTTGGACCAATTTGTTGAAAAATGATTTGGAATTATTTTCCCCAAATTATTACCTTGGCCGAATGTATAGCTATTTTGGGTTCTTGGAAAATTTTTGGTATTTCATAATGTTTGATGTTAATTTGAGGTCAATTGGATTGTACTTTGAATTGACAAAAAACCCCAAAATCTTATGTTGGCCGAATGTGAACTATGCCCTAATGTCTTGGTATTTTTGATTTTATGACATTGGATGAATATGAAATCATTCGGAAGTTGATACGTTGTCGATTGTGAATTTAATTGGATTGAAACCAAATCGGACAAAAATTACCTTCTTGCCGAGACTTAGAAAGCATGTAATGTGGGTTTGATTTTTCGTTAATGTGTTGGACATGTGATGATAATAATAATGAACATGATTAATTGGACTAATTTCATGTTTTGGAAATATTGATTTGGTTGATTAATCATGAAATGCACTTTAGGTTAATTGAATATGAAATTGGATTTTGTATATTTAATTAATTGGGCCTAATTTTGGAAATTGGACTTTAATGTTGTAATTGGGCTTATTGGGCTTGATTTTATCAAGTTGGGTTTAGGCCAAATGGATTGGATCCAATTGGGCCAAAAACCACTTCCGTTAAGCCCAAATGCGACTTAATGAACCTTTAAAGTTTAATTGGGCCTAATGGGCCAAGATTGATTTATGGGCTTATGGGGTAAATCCCGGATTGGACTTTGGTTATCGGTTTGACCCGAGTTGACCAAAAGTCCACGCCTTAAGAAATCAATTAAAAGCCCATTGGACTTTAATTGAATTGACGTTGGACGTTAATCGTCTTTGAGACGCGTTACGATTAATTTGGAATTTAAATCGTAAAAGGTTTATTAAATAAAAGTGTAATATTTAATTTGGAATTGAATAGTGAATTAGTATTAAATACATGTTAAATTGGATTTAATGATGTAGTTTAATTTAATTCAAGAATTCGTACTTTGAGTACTTATTCGCAAAAACGAGTTTGACTCGAACAAAATCAAATCGTTGTTTGAACATTGGATGATCACTTAATTATCAGATTAATTAATTTGATTAGATTGATTGATAGCATGCTTATGTGTGTGAATACGTGGTTGTGTTGAATGAATAATATATATCGGATGGATATTAGATGGGTGGGCAATTTTAGAAATTGTTGTAATAAATTCGATTTATTAAATTGGACCTGCGTGTCCAGCCTTATCACCTTCATCTCTTTGTATTCTCTTCTCACCTATTCCCCTCCATGTAAATGAGGTTTCTTTAGAAGTGTAGTGTAACGGGTAGAAGTAATACAAGTGCTAGCTTTGAGTGAGAAAGGGAGAGATTTGATCTAGGATCAATGTGTAAAGTATCCATCCGCATATCATTATTATTTATTTTCATACTCGCTTTATTATGTATTTAGAATGCATGTTAAGGGTGTATGATGATGAGACCTTAACAAAGATAATTAAATTGGTAGCCAATTTGCACGCGAAAAACCCTCGTTAAATATCAAGCGTTTATTTTCCTTCCATTGAGTGATTCTTACTCAAGATCCGAGATTGGCAGGGGTTGTTGGCCAAAGTCAAGCCTTTGTCCGTCAAAGATGTGTTTTAATCACGAGGCTTTGTTCCATATCGGTGTCGTGTCCAAGTTGTGGTTTGTTGGCCAAAGTCAAGACCACTTCTTGTCCATTGACATTGATTACGAAGCTTCCATGTCAATGGGTCCGCGCTTGACTGGGATCACTAGGTTGTTTGTGCCAAAGCCAAGGCCTAGTTGATTCAGAGGAAAAAGGTTAGGGTTATACATTCGATGTATAGGCATATATAAGATATATGTTTGGGACTTGGATGTCCACCTACTGGATCTAGGAGTTGGATGAGATCCAATTGATCTTCGAGATCTACCTAGTTAATTATCATACAATTTGTTGGCCAAAGTCAAGATTGTGTGATATTTAACGGGATCCTAGCCCACTAGGAAAACGGTTTCCCGAGTACTCGACAGAGGGTTAGAGGCTCGACGAAAAATAGTGGAGGCAAGTATTGAATTTGCAACATTCGTTCGAATACTCGCCAAACACGCTCATTTTATTTTACTCGTCATATTTATCAAAAGTATTAGTTGGACTAATATTTTATGTTGTTTTAATAATATATATAGTTGGACTATATACAAACTCATTCAATATATAGTTGATTTTATAATTGGATTATAGTAATCAATATAATTGAATTAAAATGATAGTTGATTTTATAATTGGATTATAGTAATCAATATTAAAATTATAGTTGATTAAATAAATTGGATTATTGTAATCATTATAATAAATAGTACCTTATTAAAATTGATTAAATAGTTGGACTATTAAATCAAGAAAGAATTGAAAGGTTGAATATTTAAAATATATAATCCTTTGATTAAATGTTTAAATGATTTAATTTTCAATTGGGAATTAATAATAGGTTAATTATTTGATAAAATAACTTATTATGACTAGCCCATAATTAAGCAAATAGTAGAGCATAAAGTCTTTGGAAGATTTATGTGATGATGACTTTAGTGCTTAATTAATATACTTATAATAAATCTATCTTTAGATTTAAAAGTATTAAAGTTGCAATTGGTCATTGTAGCACAAGGTGCACATCGTTTCGATATTCCGAAACCCAAGGCTTGGCCAAAGGTTTGTGAAATATTGAAAAGATAATTGACATATCCCAAAGTGACTACCATTTGGATATGGAAGACACGAAGGAATTAAAGAAAGGGCGAGGCTCTAACTTTAAAAATATTTGTCAAAGTTATGTTCACTACTAGTATTGAAATTGGATTTTAAATACTTAGTGTGGTACATAAAATATATGTATTGATGTTCAGAATCCGCTATGAGCTGGATACTGACTTCAAGCCGAGATTTCTCTGCGAATCGGAAACGGGACGAAAGTCGCTGTGTTTCGACCGTAGATACCTAAATTTAGGAACTACCCTTTGGGTATGTACTTAAATTAGGAAATGTTATAATGTAACTAGTTTGACTAGAGACATTATCTCTATATCAGTGTTTAATCCGATATGGATAAAACCTTTATATTCTAGAACACTAAGTGTTTCATTATATAAAGATGATACTGAGATAAATACATTAGATGTAAATAACAAATTTATATTTTGAATATAAATAAAATCTCAAACATATAAAATGACAAATAAATAGCTCAAATTGATTTGATCAATAGAGACTTATTTGTGCATTGTTGTCTAGGACACAATTAAACAAGACTCGTATATCCACACTTTTGAAGAGTGGGTACTAGGACTGATTTGACTATTCAAATAAGGTCTACGAATCTAGTTTATTAGGTAAATACCTAAAATACTATTTACTTGGTAATAGTAAAAGGGCCACCGATCTGTTAGCCCTATTCATGGTGAAGTAAGTGGGCCCATATCTAGCTAGGCTAGATGTGAACATGAATATTCGTGACCTTAACGGATGTGGCATCACGTTGTGGTTATGTGTTTCTTTTGAAGAACACAGATCGGAAACTTTGAAGTTTCGACACGAAGTAGAATAAACAGATCGGCTATAGTATTATTCCGCCCCGGTAAGACCGTAATGGAAAATACTTAAGCAGTAAGTTTCATACGTAAATGAAAGAGTACAATATTCTTTCATATGAGGACTCCTCCCGAGACACGTCAGTTAGACGGTGTGTCCGAACTAAAACCGAATTTTGTTGGACATGATAAGGTTATCACGAGTCGCTCTGAGCTACTATTTCCTTCAATAGGATATGTATTAACAGTGCAAAACTTATTTAGAATAAGGTTCCATATAAATCTGTTTGACAGATATCATATAGGATATGAACAGGAAAGAAACAGGTTTCTCATTCCTAATAATTTGGGTATGCAAGGCATAACGTTTGGATGATACCAAACTAAGAACCCAAATTGGATAAGTGCCAATATAGGTTATCCTAAGGGAAACCTTAAGTATAGTACTTATAAATCTCACATGAGAACAATGTGATTGTTGCTCACCATGCGGTTTTTTCCTGAGAGGAATACCGATATGCAGTGGTCAGTGGGAGGATAGTGATACTCGATGAAAATCGGAGTAATACTGTTCAAGGCACGAAGTCCTTAATGGAACACAAATAGTTCATCTATGATGAATCTATACCATTAATCTTCAAATACACAAGAACTAGTAGATCGGATAGAGTCAGAAAACAACCTAGGGTATGGGTTTCTGATCTCACCCCATAAATATGTCAATCTTATGGAGGTGTACCATCCGACTACGTTTGAGGAATGATACGAGGTATCGACTCCCTGTTATGGCAAAGTGCCATGAGTCCGAAATGGATTCCATGTATAACAACTATTTTGATACTAGTTGTTGTACCACAAGGCATTGTGCCTATGGTACATTAAACGTCTTCAAGGAAGACATACATGGAAGGCAACATCCAACGTACAAAGCTGGGCTTTTGACAGAAAGGTATCGTTATCAACATTGTGTTAATAACGGTTCAACCTTTTACCTGTTGCCATGGTAAATCCATTTTGAAGATGCTTGAAGATAACTGTATATTTCATTTATGAAATGTGTCAGTTATAGATCAAAATCGCTTTCCTGAAAAGGAAACCTTTTGGAGGATGTTTACAACATCCTGACGATTTATATAACCGACAACAAGGTTTGCGGGTTATTCGATCCATGTTTGGATTATGCAAGCATAAGGTTCTTGGAACTGTCGTTTTGAAATAATCATAATGGTTTATGATTTGACTCAAAACGAAATAATTCTTGTGTATATAAGGAGGTTAGTGGGAGAGCGCACTGACACGTGAAATTCCCATAAAGCTATTGTGAAAGCTTGGCTTTCAATAGAAATTCTCGTAGAATTCTGGGGAGAGTAACAACCTTTATTCAAGGAATAAAGATCTACTGGGATAGATTTGGGTTGTTAACACTCTCTGGGAAATTGTACATTTAAAATGTACTTGATAGGTGTTCTCATACGCTTCGAGCATATGGAGTCACGATCAGGTCAATCCAAGTGATAGTCAATGGATTTAAGATTAAGAACATCTATTAGAATCTGAGAGAACTAAAGATGTATCTAAACTATGGAGGAGGAGAACTTGAAGTGACGGGATCACTGCTGCAAGTTTCCAAACAATTATATATGTGGTACTATAAAGTTTGAAACGGGACAGTGAGCTGGAAATCTTCCAAGCAAGATAACTGTTGCCGAATAAACAACAAATGCGGATTATTGCTGCAGCTGAGGCAGCAATAGAAGCTATTTGGATCGAAAATAAATCTATTAGATTAGATTAGTTCTGTTAGCAGCTGAGCTAGGCGTCAGCACAGGCTAAGGAATTAAAGGTCTCATCGACGATCCAGATATATACTTCTATATCATCTGATTCGTTCGGATCATACATCGTGGCGATGTGATGATCGTATAAATCGCGTCAAACGATAATCAAACAAATCCGCTGACGAAACCCTTTCCTCAGCAATTTGAGCGAACCGTACATAGTTCGGGTGTTGGACACTTGAGTGACTCGCTACGTGCCAAGTGGGAGAGTTGGACAAAAATGACCCATAGCTCACTATTTGCACAGATCATTGTGTTGTTGTAGCAAATTAACTATGTGACAGGAAAATTGTTGGAAATCTAATAATAACCATATCCCAAGATCAAACAAACCAAGAATATATATAAGAATGAATTAGATTGAAGTAATGGCGGAAACAATACTCACAATAGCCAATGTGGATGCAATGGATGAAGCAAAAACCTCCTTTGTGCAGTGGAAGATTTCGGCCAAGCAGTGAAGAGAAGCTCCAAGCTTGAATTTGATCCTTCCAAGCTCTAAGATGAGTTTCCCATATCACCTTGTATGATCCCTTGATGGTGCTAGCCAAAGATGTGTTCTTTATGTTCCAAACAAACACAAATTCTTCAAGCTTTTGCAACAAAAACCTGAAAATGGAGAGCAAGAAACTGTCACAGTTTCGGTAATTAGAGAGGGAGAGAAGTAATTGATTTTTGTCTCAAAAATCAATTTATATTTATGTTATAATTATATTAAATAATAATATAAATAAACACAAACCATGCAAAGACTTAGAGTGTCTAACACTCAATTTCCATGCATTACCCTTGAGTGCTTTGTACACTATCTTCATGCATTGCATCTTGATTAAATAATGCAAATAATGACAAGTGTCATGTGGGCCCCACACGTTTCCAAATGAAAGTGGGCCCACTTGCACTCACGCGTTCGGGTTCGATATTTCCGAAATATCGAGCTTACGTCGCGACGTTAATTAAATCGAATTTAAATAAATAATTGCGCCTAGCGAAATTATTATTTACGTCGCTAACGAATTAATTCTAAATTAATTCGTTTGCCCGAATTAAAATCTAATTTCAATTTCGCGTCGAAATCGAATTCCGTTTATTATATCGAATATAATAATTTTACGATTAATTCTAAATTAATCGTTCTCTCTCTTTATACAGTACTTTATCCAAGATAAAGTCTCTCCTTTATTAATCCAAGATTAATCGAGTTTGAATCATACGTCATCGGTGAATCTTCGGGAAGCGACCCAAGAGACCTCTAGATATGTTGGCAGTAAATCCGGTTGTCGAACTATTCGAACACGTACGTACCAAGTACTACGTTTTTACCGATTTACAAGACAAGGTTAGCTTCTAGCAAAACGCCATGCCTACCCAATTCTCTAGAAATATTCTTACTGGAATATTAGATCTATAACAGGCGTAGTATACCGTAGTATAGTGTATATCGAACCAGTATCGGATGATCACATGCTAGGGCTGGGGCTGGATAAGTGTCTGCCCCGTCCGAAACACATATCGGATGTCAAGCAACCAGTCTCTTTGAATCGGATAATCCTGACCTAGTCATATTATCCCGATGGTTGCAACCATTATAGAGTACTAGTTCTGAATCCCTCGCGATCATCATCTCCATATGTCTGAAGTGATACTTCCATCTTGACATCACACCCAGTACACTACGATTCTCGATAAACCCAGAAGAGGTATACACAGAACTCGTTAAAGCCCTGGACCACCAAACCTAAATTTTACCGATTGTCGTAAGTACTAGCGATGCAAGTCTCAGGTTAAGATCATATGCACCTACCCTGAAGCGGACTCCCATAGACACGCAGACATACTACCAATGGGACTCCGCGGGGTCTATCCAGAGCGAAGCTGTTTTCCGTACCATCGGTAAAACACAACCTCCTACCGCACTTGCATAAGTATCCAATACTTAAATATATGAGAACTATGCCGTTGTGCCCTCACAACATGCACAAGGTGTAGTACTAGTCTATTCCGCATTATCGATGTCCAATCTCGATAATACTACGACTAGGGATATTTAATGATTAAACCTTTATGGATTGATACTGTCTCATATCATCACAATCCGGAACTAATCATAGGGACTTTTACCATTTATATTTCTAAGTAAATAAATTACAAAACGGTAAAAGGCAATTTCATTACTACATAGTTAATTTTGTACAATAATACAATATCATTTACAAAATAGTGACGCTATGGGTCATTACTGTCTAACAATCTCCCACTTGGCCTATAGCCAGTCACTCAAGCATCTAATACCTGAACTATGTACATGTCGCTCAAACTTTTCCCGAGGAATAGCCTTCGTCAGCGGATCTGCAATATTATCCTCTGATGCGATCTTCTCGATCTTCACATCGCCACGATGTATGATCTCTCGAATCAGATGGAATCGTCGAAGAACATGTTTGGATCGTTGATGAGACCTTGGTTCCTTAGCCTGTGCTATAGCCCCGCTATTGTCACAATACAATGGAACGGGCTCAGCTGCTAACGGAACTACTCCTAATCCAATTAGGAATTTTCGGATCCAAACTGCCTCTTTTGCTGCTTCAGCTGCTGCAATGTACTCCGCTTCAGTTGTTGAATCGGCAACAGTATCTTGCTTGGAAGATTTCCAGCTCACTGCTCCGTTATTCAAGCAAAATATGTACCCGGTTTGCGACTTGAAGTCGTCTCTGTCGGTTTGGAAACTTGCATCGGTATACCCAGATACCTCAAGTTCTCCATCTCCATAGATTAAGAAAACATCCTTAGTCTTTTAAGATACCTAAGGATATTCTTAACCGCCATCCAGTGATCCTGTCCTGGATCGGCCTGATATCGACTGCACATGCTCAAAGCATAGGACACATCAGGTCGTGTACATATCATGGCATACATGATCGATCCGACTGCCGAGGCGAACGGAGTCCGACTCATGTTGTCTCTCTCATCTTGTGTTTTAGGACACATGTCCCTAGATAGAAAGACGCCATGTGATGTTGGCAACAGTCCCTTCTTGGACTGATCCATGTTGAATCTCTTCAACACTTTATCAATATATGTACTCTGGGAGAGTCCAAGTAGCTTTCTAGATCTATCCCGGTAGATCTTTATTCCTAGAATAAAAGCTGCTTCTCCCAGATCTTTCATGGAGAATTTCAATGAAAGCCAAGCTTTCACCGACGTTAACATGGGAATGTCATTGCCTATAAGCAATACATCGTCGACATAAAGGACAATAAAAGTCAGTGCACTCCCACTAACCTTCTTATATACACAAGGATCATCTACGTTTTGAATGAAATCATATTCTTTTATGACCTCATCAAAACGTTGGTTCCATGACCTCGATGCTTGCTTCAGTCCATAAATGGACCGATTTAACTTACAAACCTTGTTTGCAAGTCTTGGTGCGATAAAACCGTCAGGTTGTTGCATATAAACATCCTCCAACAGGTTTCCGTTAAGGAAAGCGGTTTTAACGTCCATCTGCCATATTTCGTAATCGTAATATGCAGCTATTGCAAGCATTATCCGAATGGATTTAATCATGGCAACGGGTGAGAAAGTTTCGTCATAATCAACTCCAAGTTGTTGACGATACCCCTTCGCTACAAGCCTAGCTTTGTACGTTTGAACGTTGCCATCCATGTCTGTCTTCTTTTTGAAGACCCATTTGCATCCAATAGGCTTTACGCCTTCTGGTGCATCAACCAGTGTCCAAACTTGGTTGGTATACATGGAATCCATTTCGGCCTTCATGGCCTCTTGCCATAAAGTGGATTCGATACCCTGTATCGCTTCCTCATACGTAGCCGGTTCAGTATCCTCAATAAGATTAATATCTACATGAGGTGAGATCAGGAATCCATACCTCTCAGGTATTACCCTGACTCTCTCCGACCTACGTAGCCCTTGTGTAATTGAAGATTGTGGTTCAGTCTCATCCTGGATGGACTGTTCATGTTCCGTTCTAGATTCAATGCCAGGAACAGTATCACTACGACTTTCATCGAGTTCTACTTTCCTCCCACTAACCACTGCATTTAGGAATTCCTTCTCAAGGAAAACTGCATGTAGAGCAACAAATACTTTGTTCTCTTTTGGGGTATAGAAGTAATATCCTTTGGTTTCCTTAGGATATCCAACAAATAGGCATTTATCTGATTTGGGTTCAAGTTTGGTACCTTCCAAACGTTTGACGTATGCCCAGCAACCCCAAATCTTCAGGAATGAGAAACCTGGTTTCTTTCCTGTCCATATCTCATACGGAGTCTGTTCAACAGACTTTGACGGAACCCTATTCAAAATAAGAATTGCACTTTCTAATGCATGTCCCCAGAAGGATATAGGTAGCTCAGTGCGACTCATCATCGACCTTACCATGTCAAGCAAGGTACGGTTTCTCCGTTCAGACACACCATTTAATTGTGGTGTTCCAGGAGGAGTCCATTGTGAAAGAATACCATATTCTTTCAAGTAATCTTGAAACTCATTACTTAAGTATTCGCCACCACGGTCCGACCGTAATGTTTAATACTCTTGCCTGTTTGTTTTTCAACTTCGTGTCGAAACTCTTTGAATTTCTCAAAAGTTTCCGACTTGTGCATCATTAGATACACATAACCATAACGTGATGCATCATCCGTAAAGGTTACGAAGTATCGATATCCACCTCTAGCCTGGCTAGACATGGGCCCACAAACGTCACTATGAACGAGGGCTAACACAGTTCAGTGGCGCGTTCACCTTTACCACTAAAAGGTGATTTAGGCATTTTGCCTAATAAACAAGATTCGCAGACGTCATATGAATTTGGATCAAATCCGTCCAAGTACCCACTCTTCGAAAGTGTGGATATGCGAGTCTTGTTGATGTGTCCCAGACGACAATGCCACAAATAAGTTTCTTCTTTTGGATTACTCATTTTGAGCCTTTTGTTTGTTATTTTACATTTTGGAGATTCATTTATATTCAAAATATAAAGACCATTATTTGCATCAGCACTGCAAATTTCTGCATCATTCATATATAAATAACACCTGGTGTTTTTAAATACAAAAGTGTACCCTGTTTGGGTTAACAAAGATACAGAAATAATATTCCTAGTTAAACTAGGAACAAAATAACAGTCATTTAGTTTAAGTACATGCCCCGAGGGCAGTTCCAAAACAAAAGTGCCTACGGCCAAAACAGCAACAGAAGTTCCATTTCCAACTCGTAGATCTACCTCCCCCGAAGCCAGTCTCCTGCTATCATGCAGATCCTGCACATCAGTACAAATATGAGAACCACAGCCAGAATCAAAAATCCAATTTTTATTAAGACTAGAAGTAGTCATATTTATCTCAATAACAAACATACCTGAGGCCGGAGCCTTGCCCGCCTGTATGTCCTCCTTATGTCCCTTGTTCATGCGGCAGTCACGCTTCCAGTGACCTCTTTTGCCGCATTTAAGGCAAACATCTTGAGACTTGTCCCTTGGCTTCCCAGAAGCCTTTGTTGACTTGGCCTTGCCTTTGTTCTTATGCTTCTTCTTTTTAACACCCCCAGTTGCCTTGAGCCCAGCTTTCGGCGTTTGAGATGTTGTTGCAAAGTGCGCCTCGCGCTTGTTGCCTTTCAGAAGTTCTTTCTCTGATTCCTTGAGAATCGACAATAACTCTCCAAGAGTGTCATCCGAATTCATCAATTTGTAGTTGATGACAATCTGTTTCCAAGTATCGGGTAGTGACTGTAGAAGTACATCTATAGCCAGCTCAGACTCCAAGACTATACCCATACAAGCCAGTTCATCAATATCGGCTATCATTTGAGTCCCATGGACCTCAACAGAACTACCATCAGTCATACGGGTGCGAAAGATCCTCTTCACCAACTCGTACCTCGCCATCCGCTTATTAGTGCGGTGAAGATCTTGCAATCTTGCCATCATATTATAAGGATCCAAGTCCCTATTTTGGCGACGAAAGTGTTGAGTCATTGAAGCAAGCATGATCGACTGAGCCTGTCACAATCATCACTGTGAGTTTTCCATAACTCCAGCTCAAGTGGCTCAGTGGGCTTAGGCCCGAGAGGTCTCTGAATCGTATACAGTATCCTCTCTGCCCCAAGGACTATCCTTAGGTTCATTTCCCAATCAGCAAAGTTTGTCCCCTTAAAGACATTGTCACCCATGATGATGTCACGGACATTTACCTTGCTAGCCATCTTAACTACGATAGTCCAACTATCTAGTTAACGATAAAAATGGGTACAGTCAAACTGTTACAAGAAAAATAACATTTTATTAGTCCAACTAATGTTAAAAAATTGACGAATTAATTTTTTGTAAGCGCGTAAAGCTAAGTATCTGAATGAAATTGCAAACTCAATACTAGCCTCCCACTATTTTCTACAAGTCTCTAACCCTCTGTTGAGTACTCGGGAAATCCAATTTCCTAGTGGGCTAGGATCCCGTTAAATAACACACAACCTTGACTTTGGCCAACAAGTTGTATGATATTTAACTAGGTAGATCTCGAAGATCAATTGGATCCCATCCAATTCCTAGATCCGGTAGGTGGACATCCAAGTCCGAAAACAAATACATACGTCAATGTATCCAATACATTTTCCTAACCATTTCCTCTGAATCAACTAAGCCTTGGCTTTGGCACAACAAACCTAATGATTCCAGTTAAGCGGGACCCATTGACAAGGAAAGTTTCGTAATCAATGTCGATGGACAAGAAGTGATCTTGACTTTGGCCAACAAATCACAACTTGGACAGGACACCGATGTGTAACAAAACTCTCATGATTCAAACACATCCTCAATTGACAAAGGTCTTGACTTTGGCCAACAAACCAATGCCAATTTCGGATCTTGAGAAAGAATCATTCAACGGAAGGAAAATCGCTTAATATTGTTTGAGGGATTTTTCGCGTAATTGGCAACCAATTAATTTATCTTTGTTAGGTCTCATCATCATACACCCTTAAGCATGCTTCTAAAACATCATAAAGTGCATAAAGTAAAGTAATAGTGATATACGGATGGATATATAAACAACTTGTTCCTAGAACAAATCACTCCCTTTCCTCTCCCCGCTAGCACTATTCTACTTCTACCCAATTACATAATACAATAAGAGAAACCTCATTTACATTGAGGGGAATTAGGTGAGAAGAGAATACATAGAGATAAAGAGATAAGGCTGGACACGCAGGTCCAATTTATAAATTCCAAATTTACAATAATTTCTAAAATTACCCTTCCCTTCTAATATCCATCCGATATGCACTATTCATACAACACATCCACATTCATTCATTCATTCAAGGCATGTTATACAACCAATCAAATCCAATTAATTAGTCTTTAATTAGGTGACAATACAATGTTCAAACAATTGTTTGCATTTGCGCGAGTCCAACTCGTTTTGAGAATAAATACATATGGTATGAATTCACGAATTATATCGAACTACTCGTTAAATCCAATTTAAGTCGTATTCAATACTAATCCTATTATTTAATTCTAAATTAAATATATACACTTTTATTGTGCTTTTATAACTTAGATTCCAAATCTAGTTCTTTTGGGTCTCAAAGCCCAACTAACATCTAATGTCCGTTTAATTAAAGTCCGATGGGCTTTCTATTGATTTCATTAGGCTTGGGCCTTGGTCAATGTGGGTCAAACCCAATTTCCAAGCCCAATAAGGAATCACCCTCATTTGCCATAAAACCAATATCAAGCCCATAAGGCCCAATTAAACATAAAAGCCCATTTATTACATTTGGACTTAAATGGTGTGATTTAGGCCCATTTTGGATCCAATCCAAATGGTCCAAATCTACTTGGCCCAACCAAGCCCATTTATGACCAAATATAATAGTTTTAGGCCCAATTCCAATTTAAGCCTAATTAACTAAATTTTAAAATTCCAAATTTTATAACTTAATTAATTAAAGTGTATGTTCATGATTAATCCTTTAAATCAATATTTCCAAAATATCAAATTAATCTATTAATCATATTTTTATCTTAAATACATGTCCAACATTATTTAATCAAAAAATCATGTCCCTAATTTGTCATCAAGCATTCGGCCAAGGTGAACAATATGGTTCCGATTTCGTTTTCAATCCAATCAATTCACAAATAATCATCTCCATATTATTTCAAGTCATCCAATGTCTTAAAATTAAAAAATCATCTAGTCCTCATGCTTGCATGTATTCGGCCAAGCCACTTTGGGGTTGGAAAAATTAATCCAATTCATTTTCCATGAAATTGATGATGTATAATTCATTTAACATACATCTAAGCATATTTAATCAAGCAAACTCATCAAATCATGCTTCAAACAATTTTCCCCAAATAACATCCTAATATATTTGCATGCATTTTAGGCTCAATGATACCATTGTTGGAAATCTAATAACCATATCCCAAGATCAAAAACCAAGCAAGATATATATAAGAATGAATTAGATTGAAGTAATGGCGGAAACAATACTCACAAATAGCCAAATGTGGATGCAATGGATGAAGCAAAAATCCTCCTTTGTGCAGTGAAGATTTCGGCCAAGTAGTGAAGAGAAGCTCCAAGCTTGAATTTGATCCTTCCAAGCTCTAAGATGAGTTTCCCATATCACCTTGTATGATCCCTTGATGGTGCTAGCCAAAGATGTGTTCTTTATGTTCCAAACAAACACAAAATCTTCAAGCTTTTGCAACAAAAACCTGAAAATGGAGAGCAAAGAAACTGTCACAGTTTCGGTAATTAGAGAGGGAGAGAAGTAATGATTTTGTCTCAAAAATCAATTTATATTTATGTTATAATTATATTAAATAATAATATAAATATAACACAAACCATGCAAGACTTAGAGTGTCTTACACTCAATTTCCATGCATTACCCTTGAGTGCATTATACACTATCTTCATGCATTGCATCTTGATTAAATAATGCAAATAATGACAAGTGTCATGTGGGCCCCACACGTTTCCAAATGAAAGTGGGCCCACTTGCACTCACGCGTTCGGGTTCGATATTTCCGAAATATCGAGCTTACGTCGCGACGTTAATTAAATCGAATTTAAATAAATAATTGCGCCTAGCGAAATTATTATTTACGTCGCTAACGAATTAATTCTAAATTAATTCGTTTGCCCGAATTAAAATCTAATTTCAATTTCGCGTCGAAATCGAATTCCGTTTATTATATCGAATATAATAATTTTACGATTAATTCTAAATTAATCGCTCTCTCTCTTTATACAGTACTTTATCCGAGATAAAGTCTCTCCTTATTAATCCAAGATTAATCGAGTTTGAATCATACGTCATCGGTGAATCTTCGGGAAGCGACCCAAGAGACCTCTAGATATGTTGGCAGTAAATCCGGTTGTCGAACTATCGAACACGTACGTACCAAGTACTACGTTTTTACCGATTTACAAGACAAGGTTAGCTTCTAGCAAAACGCCATGCCTACCCAATTCTCTAGAAATATTCTTACTGGAATATTAGATCTATAACAGGCGTAGCATACCGTAGTATAGTGTATATCGAACCAGTATCGGATGATCACATGCTAGGGCTGGGGTTGGATAAGTGTCTGCCCCGTCCGAAACACATATCGGATGTCAAGCAACCAGTCTCTTTGAATCGGATAATCCTGACCTAGTCATATTATCCCGATGGTTGCAACCATTATAGAGTACTAGTTCTGAATCCCTCGCGATCATCATCTCCATATGTCTGAAGTGATACTCCCATCTTGACATCACACCCAGTACACTATGATTCTCGATAAACTCAGAAGAGGTATACACAGAACTCGTTAAAGCCCTGGACCACCAAACCTAAATTTACCGATTGTCGTAAGTACTAGCGATGCAAGTCTCAGGTTAAGATCATACGCACCTACCCTGAAGCGGACTCCCATAGACACGCAGACATACTACCAATGGGACTCCGCGGGGTCTATCCAGAGCGAAGCTGTTTTCCGTACCATCGGTAAAACACAACCTCCTACCGCACTTGCATAAGTATCCAATACTTAAATATATGAGAACTATGCCGTTGTGCCCTCACAACATGCACAAGTGTAGTACTAGTCTATTCCGCATTATCGATGTCCAATCTCGATAATACTACGACTAGGGATATTTAATGATTAAACCTTTATGGATTGATACTGTCTCATATCATCACAATCCGGAACTAATCATAGGGACTTTTACCATTTATATTTCTAAGTAAATAAATTACAAAACGGTAAAAGGCAATTTCATTACTACATAGTTAATTTTGTACAATAATACAATATCATTTACAAAATAGTGACGCTATGGGTCATTACTGTCTAACAGAAATTGCACTCTCATCATTTGTGATTAGATCACTATAGATATATAAATGAGGAGAGGTCCCTTGTGATTAGTTCCTGGACTGAGAATGATATGAGACAGTATCAGTCCCCGAAGGATTAATCATTAAATATCCCTAGCCGGAGTATTATCGAGACTAGACATCGATAATGCGGAATAGGCTAGTATTGCACTTGTGCGCGTTGTGAGGGCACACGACACATAGTTCTCATATATATAAGTATTGGATACTTATGCAAGTGCGATAGGAGGTCGTGTTTCACCGATGGTACGGGAAACAGCTTCGCTCTGGATAGACCCCTCGGAATCCCCTTGGTATTATGACTATGTGTCTATGGGAGGCCGAAATCAAGGTAGGTGTGTATAGTCTTAACCTGAGACTTACATCGCTAATGCTTACGACAATCGATATACTTTAGTTGAGGTCGTCTAGGACTCTAACCGGTTCTGTGTACGCCAATGCCGGGTGGGTATATTGAGAATCGTTAGTGTATTGGATGTGATGTCAAGACGGAAGTGTCACTCCAGTCATAATGGAGATGATGTCACGCAGGATACGGTATTAGTGCTCTTAAGTGATGCGCATCCAATCGGGATATTGTGACCAGGTCATGAATATCAGATTATAGAGACTATGTTACCAGACATCCGATATGTGTTTCGGACGGGGAGACACTTATCCAGCCCCAGCCCTAGCACGTGACTATCCGATACTGGGCCGATATGCACAATACAATGGTATACTACGTTGATACAGATCTTAATATTCTTAAATGGATATGTCCGGAGAATTGGGTAGACTTGGTGCTTTGCTAGGAGTCGACCTTTGTCTCGTAAATTGTTAGTAGAACGTAGTACTTGGTACGTACGTGATTCGGATACACCGACGACCGTATTTACTGCCAACTTATCCGGGGATCTCATGGGTCGCTTCCCGATAATCCACCGATGACGCATAACTCACACTCTTAAATAATCTGGGATTATATAGAAGAGAGAGAAAATTAATCTAGGATTAATTACGGAGATATTTTATCTAGGATAAAATATCGTCTAGAGAGAGATAACGATTAATTAGGAATTAATCGGTAAATTAATATATTCGATATATTAAACGAAATTAGATTTCGACGCGGAATTAAAATTAGATTTTAATTCGGGCGAACGAATTAATTTAGAATTAATTCGTTAGCGACGTGAATAGTGAATTCGCTAGGCGTAATCATTTAATTACGACGCGACGGAAAATCGTTAATTTAGAATTAGCGAACCCGAGCCCGAGTGTGATTGCGAGCGCATTCGTATTTCGAATTCGAGTGCGGCATCGCAAGTCGCATCAAGCGTCAAATCATTAGTCGCATCAAGCGTCAAATCACTTGTCACTTTGTGTGATGTGACTTGACAACATGTCACTTTATTAAAGTAGATGTGACTTGATGGACTTGTGTGGACTTTTGACTTTAGAGTGTGGAAACACTCAAAGTCATTACAATTGATTTAATTTGTTTTTGAAAGCAAATTAAATGGTAAAAAACATTTATTTTTTTGGAAAATATATAAACAAATGTTATACCACTTTTGTAATAACTTAACAACTTTTTCTCTCTCATTCTCTCCTTCAAGCTCACGCCCAAGGGGCATTTTTTCACTGGTTTTTGAAGCCAAAAACGTGAGCAAAGGGAAGCCAAGAGTTGGGTTTTTGTGGCAAAAACCGCAAGTGCTAGCACACTACGAGACTTGTGAAGGTGGTAGGGAGGTTCACCCATGAGGCGGGACTCATCCGACGGAGTTTGGAGCTTCAAAATGAGACCCGAAACTGCCAAACCAGTGAGCATGAACTGCAGCAGTGGGCGCATCAAACCAGTGGGTTTTGCGGCTTCAATCGTCTTCAAATCGACTCAACCGATCGATGTGAGTATTCCGCTATCTCCGTTGGTGTGTTCACACATTATTTCATGTCTTGTTTGATCTTGGGACCTAGATAATAACCAACACCAACATCCATAGCGTAATAGTCATCAAGATTACCAGGTGTTACAAATCCATCCGCACTATTCTCTCAATTGCCGCATATTATGACTATGAGATTTGGCAGATGGACGTCAATATTTTATTTTTTAATGGAAATCTTGATTAGTGTATTTATATGGTACAAACAGAGGGGTTGATAGCCCAAGGTCAAGAGCAAATGATTTGCAAGCATAAAATGTCTATTTATGGACTTAAGCAAGCATCATGATCTTGGAACATAAGATTTGATACCATGATCAAGTGTTATAATTTTGAGCACAACGTCGATGAGCCTTGTGTATACAAACGCGTCATTGACGGAAAAATTGTTTTTCTCATTTTGTACGTAAATGATATTTTACTTATTGGGAATGATGTATAAATATTATCAGATGTGAAAATATGGCTAGCTAACCAATTCCAAATGAAAGATTTGGGAGAGTCCAGTTATGTACTTGGGATCCAAATTATTCGGGATCGTAAGAGATGACTGTTAGCTATGTCTCAGGCATCCTATATCAACAAGATCCTTGTTCAGTTTGGGATGCAGAATTCCAGGATAGGCAATTTCCTTTTCGACATGGAATTCATTTATCAATGGAACAGTCTCCTAAGCCACCTCAAGAAGTTGAGGAAATAAGACATATCTCATATGCCTAAGTAGTTAGTAGTCTCATGTATGCTATGTTATGCATGAGACTGAACATCTGTTTTATAGTGGGAACAGTCAGTAGGTCTCAGTGTAACCTAAGATTGGATCATTGGGTGGCTGTAAAACATATTCCCAAGTATCTTAAGAGAAAGATCAATTATATGCTTGTATATTCTGGTGAGGATATGATCCTCAAGGGATATACAGACTCTGATTTTCAGACAGATGTCAATTTTAAAAAAACAAAATCTGGATCAACGTTTACAATAAGAGGTGGGGCCATTGTGTGGAGGAGCATAAATCAATCTTGTATTGCTGAATCCACCATGGAGGCTGAGTATGTATCAGCTTGTGAAGCATCTAAGAAAGCAGTCTGGCTACGGAAATTCTTGGGAGATTTGGAAGTTGTTCCAAACATCGATAAACCACTCATACTTAATTGCGATAATAGTGGTGCAGTGGCAAAATCTAAAGAACCAAGAAGCCACAAAAGGGAAAAGCATATAGAGAGAAAATATCATCTCATCTGAAAGATAGTGCAAAGAGGAGACGTTTCTATCATGAATATTGCATTCGTAGAGAACCCGGTTGATCTATTTACAAAGACCTTTCCGGCTAAAGTGTTTGAAGGTCACCTATAGGGTCTAGGATTACATGACATGTCCCATTTGCTGTAGTGAAATTGGGATATTGTTGGGATATATACCCTAGAGCTTCATCTAATGTAAACAAAATTATTATCAGAATGTTTAATTCAAATTACATATTGTAAATTATCTTGTTTACCCTTGATTACTCATGTGCCATTAGACTTAGTGTATGAGTTTCATAAATAAGAGGATTTAAGTCTAAAGTTAGTAATCTAAAATAGTCCATAGAGAGCAAATAAAATGGGTACTTTATGGTTTATCTATAGCTGTAGTCCATTCTATAATTATATGGCATCTGTGATCTGAGATCGTCCCCTTATTACTAAATACACCTACAGTTCCAAACTCTAATAATCCCGAAATATTAATTAAACTCTTAATTAAATACTCCGAATTATTAACTTCGGGTTATTCCATAAAATACATGAAGTTGCACTCTCGTTGTCGTAAATATATATTATAAATCGAACTACGTCGGTGTCTATCGATAAAGTCATTACATACGGATTGGCCCTTCATGAGTATCTCATAATCAGACCCGAGTAATAATGTATGTTATACCCCTCCACTTATTTTTACTATAAGTACCATTGATTCTCTAATGAACGAGTTATTCATAACCATTATGAATGTTAATCTTTCTATTCACAATAGAAAGACATCAGCGCTCTAATCGTTCAAGTACCCGCTTCTCGCAAGGAAGAGTGAACTCTATATTTATGTAAAATATCCCCAACTACACACCAAACCATGTCCCCAAAGTACATAGTTATTGGTCGGGATTGCTACACCAATCTTATCTCTGTAAATCAAAGGACATAGCCTGCCATGCAGGAGTTCGCAGTACACTCAAGATTCAGATAAATTCATATATGACCATCTAGTAGATTGAAATGAATTTCTTTATTTAACAGATATTATAAGAAACTCATTTCTTTCTGGGTCCAGTATTATATCATCACATCATATAAGGTGCCTCCATTCTCATGTCACCACATGGACGGTATCAGATCAAGGCCGCCATACAATTATAGAATGGATCGTAGCTATAGATAAACTACAAACAAAGTATCCACATTTTTTGCTCTCTATGGACTATTTTAGATTACTAACTTCAGACTTAAATCCTTTTGTGTATGACTCTCATACATTAAGTCTGAAGGCACATTAGTAATCATGGGTAAGCAAGATAATTTATAATATAGGATTTAAATCAAACATTTGATAAATGAATAATGCATCTTTTATTTCATAACAAATAATTATGTTTAAATTACATGAAGCTCTAAGGCATATATCCCAACAATCTCCCACTTGCACTATAGAAAATGGGACATGTCATGTTATCCTAGACCCTATAGGTGACCTTCAAACATTGTAGCCGGCAAAGACTTTGTAAATGGATCATCCTGGTTCTCTGCAGATGCAATCTTCGTGACATAAACGTCTATTCTCTGCATTATCTTCCTAATGATATGATATTTTCTCTCTGTATGTTTTCCCCTTTTGTGGCTTTTTGGTTCTTTGAAATTCGCCACTGCACCACTATTATCGCAATAAAGTGTGAGTGGTTTTTCCATGTCTGTAATAACTTCCAGATCTCCCAACAAATTCTGGAGCCAGACTGTTTCCTTAGCTGCTTCACAATTACATACTCGCCTGTAGGCATTGCATTTTCGCATGTGAAACCCGATGATGAGTCTCAGTTGGAGGCACTACCTTTTAAGCGCGGGAAAGCAGCGGGAAACGGACGTCGGAAGGGAGGAGTCAAGAATTGACTCATATTCGGATTAAGTTCGCTGGTTTAGCTTCGGGTTACTTGTTGGTTTTCCGTTTTAAAAATTATTCTCGGCCCAAAACATTCACAAATCACCTAACCTCGGCCCAAAATCACCGCAAGCCCCTTGGCCTTGACCTAAAACCTCCGCAAACCCCCACACCTAGCCCCCACAAACTAAACCCCACCAACCAAAGGCCCACACGCCCACAACAAGGCCCACACGCCCATTCACCCTAATACACACCCAAATTAAATCCAATATTAAGTTAAATATTAATTAGATAATGTAATTAAATAAAATAATAATTAAATCATTTACCAAATTAAATAAAACATAAAATAAAATCATGCCTAATTTAAACAAATCAAATATGTTATATACCTAAATTAAAAAGATGATATACCTAATTAAAATCAATCATAACAAATTAAAAATATTGACTTCCTAATCTAACAAATTAAATGCCTAATCCTAACCAATCAAATATATTGTATTCCTAATCTAAACCAAATTTGTCCCCCTCAATCTTTGACTTTCCTTGCTCAACATAAAATCAAATCCCTTCCTTGTGAGACAAGGAGTAGCCCTAGCCATTCTCTATATAAACAACCCCTAACCAAGACATGACTCCCCTAGCTCATACACATAATTCTCACGCAAGTCACAACACAAAAAGCCCTAGCCACTCACGGCAATATCAACAAGAAGAACACAAACAATTCTCTTCATCTCCTTCACACATCACCGAAAATCTCCCCCATACAGCATCCCTCCATCACCGAAAATATACCCCCAAATAGCAGCCCAAACACGCTCCAAACAGCCACTAAAGCACCCCCAAACAGCAGCCCATTTCCCCCCGAAAATAGCAGCAAAATCCTCTTAAAACAGTCCCTAAAATCCTTAAAACAGTAACATAAAAACTGCACTTATAATCCTTAAAATAATCACACAAAACTGCACTTAAAACCCAAAAAAACACTCGAAACAGTCCGTTGAAATGTCAAAACAGTGACCTGAACAGTGAGCAGAAAATACAGAGGAAACATCAGTAAAACGGAGGCCAAACAACAAGCAAAGCAGGAAAACAGTGAGCCAAGACGCTAAACCAGTGTACCGGAGAAATAGAGGAGCTTTACCCTTTCGATCTCCGCGAAACGCAAGTCCGAAAGTTGGCAAAAAAGGTTAGACCTGAGGGTATTTTCCACATTCGTTTTCTGTTTTATTTTTATTATTCATTGAGTATTGTTCGCATGATTGTTATGTCAAAATGCATGTTGTGGCCCTTGAGTAGATAAATATGCATGTATCATGAAATATTGTATGTTGTGGACTTGGAATAAAATAAAAGATGTGTCAACTCTCACGGTATATCAGATTGAAACCCGGACATAAATTTCATAGCCGATTCCGAATGGACGGTAGTATGATCTGTACTCGGGATACAACTCCACGTACCGCTTGAGTAAACGACACCCTCTTTTGTTTTATGTTTCTTTGGTTTATTTATTTTTCGTCATTTGAATTATGCATGTTACTTGTTTATGCATGATTCAATCGAGCGCATGGGCTTAGTAAGTGCGATGAAAGGTCCCTTATTTGGAGGGGTTAAAATCCTTTACCACGATGCTTTGCCGCGCCGGTTGATGTGTGTTCGGTTGAATGCAAGATATTTTCAATCGGGCATACTAAGTTTGATATTATTGTTTTTTTAATTCTTTGTATGCATGATGCAATCGAGTGCATGGGCTTAGTAAGTGCGATGAAAGGTCCCCTATTTGGAGGGGTTAAAATCCTTTACCACGATGCTTTGCCGCGCTGGTTGATGTGTGTTCGGTTGAATGCAAGATATGTTCAATCGGACATACTAAATTTCATATAGTTATCTTTATCTTTGTACTCATTGTAACGAAATGCGCATGGCTTATTGTGTTGGATCAAAAGGTTCTCCATTCGGGGGAAGAAAAGCCAAAAAGGCTACCTTTACCACGATATTTGCCGTGTCTTTCATCTATTGATTGCATCGTCTATCCCCGTCTTGGCTCGACCTGTTGTCATTGGTGTACCCATATTCTCAGCCCTTGCACTTTCCTTTATTCACGCAAAACATAGGTCTCCCTTAAAGCCCCCTAGCCTCACACGCCCCCAAGCCTTCAACACAGCTCACGGCACCCACGCCACCCACGTAACAACACACTCCCTCACGCCAAATTGCTTTCACCGCTTCACACAAGCCACCAATCCCTTCACGATAAAACCCCCTTAAACCAACCATATGTCTCTTTCAATTCACGCACAAACTCACGCACGTAGCACACTGCCCCCCACCGCCTAAAGAGCCCATAAACACGACACAAGCCTTCAACGCCCCTAGCTTCATCACAAACGCACACTTGCCCCACGTTGACAGTCCCCACGCACTCAAACAATTCACACAATTCGCCTGCCATTAAGCCGCTTACCACAAGCACAACTCCTCACGTCATTAGCCCTAACCTAGCACTCTCGCCTAGCCACACTGCCAGTGCACACACTCACAACTCCTCACGTCATAAAGCCACATTGCACTCACGCACACACTCACATCTCTCACATAAAGCCAACAATACCATTCATGCATGTATTATGAAATCCCATATTGCCATTCTTATCTTTGTACGCATCATGATGAAAGGCATGTTTATTCCATTGGTTGCATCATTTACCTTAGTCTTGGCTTAACGTGTTACAATTCATATATCCATGTCATGATAGCATTTGAGTACTATTTCTTGTGGTATATCGGATGGAAACCCAGACATAAATTCCATAGCCGATTCCGAATGGACGGTAGTGCGGTCTGTACTTGGGATACAATTCCACGTACCACTTGGAAAAGTGCTCACATGTGTGCTTGTGTGGTTAGTGTGTGCTCGTGCTTTCGTGAATACAATGTTGGTTTCTATAATATGTCCCAAGGAAAGATTAAGCATACATGAAATACAACAAAGAATATATATAAAAGATGAAGTATTGCGGAATCATACTTACCAAGCTTTAGTGATGAAGAAAAACAAGCCAAATGGAAGCTCCAATGTTGGGATGATTCGGCCAAGGAAGACAAGAAGAAGGAAGCTCCAAGCTTTGTGTATTCCTTGCTCTATGATGGTTTCCCTATCACCTCTTTTGATCCCTTGAAGGTGCTAGCCTTGCATGTTCCAAACATCAACCTTTTTTTCAAGCTTTTGGCAACGAAATTTGAAGAAGATGAAGACCAAAACTGCATGCAGTTTTCGGTCAAGAAAGAGAGAGAAGAGAGGATTTTCTTAATTGATTTTGATACCAAAAATCAATTTATATTTATGCCATAATATTTATTAAATAATAATAAATCTATGACACAAGCCATGCAAAGGCTTAGAGTGTCAAACACTCAAATTCCATGCATAACATTTGAGTGTAATATACACTATCACCATGCAATGCATCATCAATAAAATAATGCATATAATGACATGTGTCATGTGGGCCCCACACGTTTCCAAATGAAAGTGGGCCCACGTGCACTCACGCGCTCGGGTTCGATATTTCCGAAATACCGACTTACGTCGCGACGTTATTTAAATCGAATTTAAATAAATAATCGCGCCTAGCGAAATTATTATTTACGTCGCTAACGAATTAATTCTAAATTAACTCGTAT
This sequence comes from Zanthoxylum bungeanum, assembly GCA_019454045.1. Taxonomy (NCBI): domain Eukaryota; kingdom Viridiplantae; phylum Streptophyta; class Magnoliopsida; order Sapindales; family Rutaceae; genus Zanthoxylum; species Zanthoxylum bungeanum. The sequence continues at coordinate 13,569 of SKCR01051072.1, read as the reverse complement.
GCCCGAATAAAATCTAATTTTAATTTCGCGTCGAAATCGAATTTCGATTATTATATCGAATATAAATTTTATCGATTAATTCCAAATTAATCGTTCTCTCTCTCTAAACAAGGTACTTTATCCGAGATAAAGTTTCTCCGCAATTAATCCAAGATTAATTAAGTTCGAATCAAATATCATAGGTGAATCTTCAGGAAGCGACCCAAGAGATCTCCGGATATGTTGGCATAAATTCGGTCGTCGGATAATCTTCACAAGACAAGGTTTGGCTTCTAGCAAAGCGCCATGTCTACTACCCATTCCCAGAAATATTTCTATAGGAATATAAGATCTATATCAAGCGTAGTATAACTGTAGTATTGCGTACATCGATCCAGTATCGGATGATCACATGCTAGGCCTGGGGCTGGAGATGTGTCTGCCCCGTACGAAACATATATCGGACATCAACCAGCTAGTCTCTTTAAATCAGACAATCCTGACCTAGTCATATTGTCCCGACGGTTGCAACCTTTTATAGAGTACTAGTTCTGTGTCCTGCGTGATCATCACCTCCATATGTCTGAAGCGATACTTCCATCTTGACATCACATCCAGTACACTACGATTCTCGATAAACCCAGAGAGGTGTACACAGACCCGGTTAGGGTCCCCACACACCCAAAACCAAAGTTTACCGATTGTCGCAAGTACTAGCGATGTAAGTCTCAGGTTAATTACCCATACACCTACCCTGATGCGGCCTCCCATAGACACGCAGACATACTACCAATGGGATTCCCGGGGTCTATCCAGAGCGAAGCTGTTTTCCGTACCATCGGTAAAACACAACCTCCTATTTCACTTGCATAAGTATCCAATACTTAAATATATGAGAACTATGCTGTTGTGCCCTCACAACGTGCACAAGCGCAATACTAGTCTATTCCGCATTATCGATGTCCAATCTCGATAATACTCCGACTAGGGATATTTAATGATTAAACTTTTATAGATTGATACTGTCTCATATCATCTCAATCCAGTATTAATCATATGGACTTTCGCCATTTATTAGTCAAAGTAAATAATATTACAAAACGGCAAAAGGCAATTTCATAATCACATAGTTAATTTTGTACAATAATACAATATCATTTACAAACAGTGACGCTATGGGACATAATGTCTAACATACAATATGCCAATGAAGTTGTATGTTTGTTGCTACTTTGATGTACTTTCAAGCATGCAATCTTAGATGTGAATATATGTAAATTTAGGTGTAAGTTTTATTTTTGTACATGTGAATTTAGAAGCATGGTACTCTGGAAAGAAGTGTTACTTAAGCTTGATTAAATTATTACACAAATCATTTCATTACAAGTGACATAAGTAAGGGACCATTCCGAACCCAACGGTTTGAGGTCTTCCCTTGCGAGGGGTGAGTGTGGCCTTAATCTCATTTTCCTGGTTCACACCGGGTGGCGACTCCCATTATTCTCCGGTTTAGTCCCCGCGGGCTACTTCGTACTCCCAACTAGGCCGCGAGCCTAGGACAAGCATGCGTCGCCCAGTTTCTGTGTCCCACACAGCCTCTATGGTAAAGTCATCAATACAAGATTGCTTTATCCTCCTCCATATAATGGCCCCACCACCTAGGGTAAACACTGATTCAGATGCTGATTTCCTACAATCGACATTCGTCTGAAAATCAGAGTCTGTATATCCACTGAGGATCCTATCCTTACCAGAATATATAAGCATATAATTTTCTCGTTCTCTTAAGATATTTGAGACTATTTTTTTAGCACCCCAAAATCCAATTGGGTTAGACCGAGACTTACTGACTACTCCCACTGCAGAATAGATGTATGATCTCGTGTATAATATAGCATACATGAGACTACCAACTACTGAGGCATATGAGATATGTCTTATTTCCTCAACTCCTTGCTACGTGGAATTGTGTACAATAATACAATATCATTTACAAACAGTGACGCTATGGGACATAATGTCTAACAATCTCCCACTTGGCCTATAGCCAGTCACTCAAACATCTAATACCCGAACTATGTATGTGTCGTTCAAAAACTTGCGCTGAAGAACAGCCTTCGTCAGCGGATCTGCAACGTTGTCATCTGATGTGACCTTCTCGACCTTTACATCGCCACGATGTATAATCTCCCGAATCAGATGGTAACGTCGAAGAACATGCTTGGACCTTTGATGAGACCTTGGTTCCTTAGGCCTGTGCTATAGCCCCGTTATTGTCACAATACAATGGAACGGGCTCAGCTGCTAACGGAACTACCCCTAATCCGATTAGGAACTTTTGGATCCAAACTGCCTCCTTTGCTGCTTCAGATGCAGCGATGTACTCCGCTTCTGTTGTTGAATCGGCAAACACAGTATCTTGCTTGGAAGATTTCCAGCTCACTGCCCGTTATTCAAACAAAAAATGTACCCAGATTGCGACTTGTAGTCATCTTTGTCGGTTTGGAACTTGCATCGGTATACCCAGATACCCGCAAGTTCTCCACCTCCATAAATTAAGAAAGCATCCTTAGTTCGTTTAAGATACTTAAGGATGTTCTTAACTGCTATCCAGTGACCTTCACCTGGATCGGCCTGATAGCGGCTGCACATGCTCAAAGCATATGAGACATCAGGTCTTGTACATATCATAGCATACATGATCGATCCGACTGCCGAGGCGAATGGTATCCGACTCATGTTGTCCCTCTCTTCCTGAGTCTTAGGACACATGTCTTTAGACAGAGAGGTACCTCGTACCATTGGAACCAATCCCCTCTTGGATTGTTCCATGTTGAATCGCTTCAACACTTTATCAATGTATGTACTCTGGGAGAGTCCAAGCAGCTTTCTTCTAGATCTATCCCGGTAGATTTTTATTTCCAAGAATAAAGGCTGCTTCTCCCAGATCTTTCATGGAGAATTTTAATGAAAGCCAAGCTTTCACCCCGACGTCAGCATGGGAATGTCATTGCCTATAAGCAATACGTCGTCGACATAAAGGACAATAAAAGTAAGTGCTCTCCCACTAACCTTTTTGTATACACAAGGGTCATCCGCGTTTTGCACGAAATCATATTCCTTTATGATCTCATCAAAACGCTGATTCCATGACCGTGATGCTTGCTTCAATCCATAAATGGATCGATTTAACTTACAAACCTTGTTTGCAAGTCTAGGTACGATAAAACCGTCAGGCTGTTGCATATAAACATCCTCCAAAAGGTTTCCGTTAAGGAAAGCGGTTTTAACGCCCATCTGCCATAATCTCGTAATCGAAATATGCAGCTATTGCAAGCATTATCCGAATGGATTTAATCATGGCAACGGGTGAGAAGGTTTCGTCATAATCAATACCATATTGTTGACGATACCCCTTCGCTACAAGCCTAGCTTTGTACGTTTGTACGTTGCCATCCATGTCGGTCTTCTTCTTGAAGATCCATTTTGCATCCAATAGGCTTCACACCTTCTGGTGCATCAACCAGTGTCCAAACTTGGTTGGCGTACATGGAATCCATCTCGGACTTCATGGCTTCTTGCCATAAAGCGGAATCGATATTTTGTATCGCTTCCTCATACGTAGCCCGCTCATTATCCTCAATAAGATTAATATCTACATGAGGTGAGATCAGGAACCCATACCTCTCAGGTACTGTTCTCACTCTCTCTCTGACCTACGCGGTCCTTGTGTATGTGAAGTTTATGGTACAGACTCATCCCGGATGGTCTGTTCATGTTCCGTCGTTGATTCATTGCCAGGAACAGTATCACTACGATCTTCATCGAGTTCTACTTTCCTCCCACTTACCACTGCATTTAGGAATTCCTTCTCAGGAAAACCGCATGTAGAGCAACAAATACTTTGTTCTCTTGGTGGGTGATAGAAGTAATATCCTTTGGTTTCCCTAGGATAATCCTACGAAAAGGCATTTATCAGATTTGGGTTCAAGTTTGGTACCTTCCAAACGTTTAACATATGCCCAGCATCCCCAAATCTTCAGGAAAGAGAAACCTGGTTTCCTTCCTGTCCATATCTCATATGGAGTCTGTTCAACAACAGACTTCGACGGTACCTTATTCAAAATAAGTATAGCACTATTTAATGCGTATCCCCAGAGGATATTGGTAGCTCAGTGCGACTCATCATTGACCTTACCATGTCCAACAAGGTGCGGTTTCTCCATTCGGACACACCGTTTAATTGCGGTGTTCCAGGAGGAGTCCACTGTGAAAGAATACCATATTCTTTCAAGTAATCTTGAAACTCATAACTTAAGTATTCGCCACCACTCGGTCTGACCGTAATGTCTTAATACTCTTCCCTGTTTGTTTTTCCACTTCGTGTCGAAACTCTTTGAATTTCTCAAAAGTTTCCGACTTGTGTCTCATAAGATACACATAACCGTAACGAGATGCATCATCTGTAAAGGTTACGAAGTAGTGAAATCCACCTCTAGCCTGGCTAGACATGGGCCCGCATACGTCAGTATGAACAAGAGCCAACAGTTCTGTGGCACGTTCACCTTTACCGCTAAAAGGTGATTTAGGCTTTTTGCCTAAAAGACAAGATTCGCAGAGACGTCATATGATTGGGATCAATTCGTCCAAGTACCCACTCTTCGAAAGTGTGGATATGCGAGTCTTGTTGATGTGTCCCAGACGACAATGCCACATATAAGCTTCATCTTTTAGATTATTTCTCTTGAGCCTTTTGTTTGTCATTTTAGGAGATTCATTTATATTCAAAATATAAAGACCGTTATTGCAACAGCTGTGCAAATTTCTGCATCATTTTTATATAATAACACCAGTGTTCCTGAATACAAAAGTGTAACCCTGCTGGGTTAACAAGGATACAGATAAATATTCCTAGTTAAACTAGGTACAAAATAACAGTTCAAAAGTTTAAGTTCATGGCCCTGAGGCAGTTCTAAAACAAAGTCCCTACGGCCAAAACAGCAACTGGTGTTCCGTTTCCAACCCGTAGATCTATCTCCCCGGATGCCAGCACCCTGCTATCCTGCAGATCCTGCACATCAGTACAAATATGAGCACCACAACCAGAATCAAAAATCCAATTTTTAAAACTAGAAGTATTCATATTTATCTCAATAACAAACATACCAGAAGCGATAGCCTTGCCATCCTTGATATCCTCCTTCTGCCTTTGCCCATTCGGTAGTCACGTTTCCAGTGACCCCTCTTGCCGCAGTTGAGGCAGATGTCGTGAGATTTGTCCTTTGGCTTCCTAGAAGCCACTGTCAACTTGCCTTTGCCCTTTTTCTTGAACATCTTCTTCCTTGCACCTCCAATTGCCTTGGGGCCACCCTTTGGCGCATGAGAGGTCGATGCAAAATGCGCCTCGCGCTTGCTCCCCTTTAGGAGTTCCCTTTCGGACTCCTTCAAGATAGATAACAGCTCTCCAAGAGTGTCATCTGTATCCATCAACTTATAGTTGACTATGATTTGTTTCCAAGTATCAGGAAGTGACTGCAAGATCATATCTATAGTCAGCTCAGCCTCCAAGACTATTCCCATATTGGCCAACTCATCATATCGGCGATCATTTGAGTCCCATGGGCTTCAACTGATGCGCCATCTGTCATCCGGGAGCGGAAGAGTTTCCTTACTAGCTCGTACCTCTTCATCCGCTTATTGGTGCGGTGAGATCACGCAATCTTGCCATCATGTTATAGGGATCCAAGTCCCTATTCTGGCGTCTGAAATGCTGGGTCATTGCAGCTAGCATAACTGACTGAGCTTGGTCACAATCATCACTATGAGTCTTCCATAACTCTAGCTCCAGTGGCTCAGTGGGTTTAGGCGGGAGAGGGTCTCTGAATAGTATACAGTATCCTCTCAGCCCCAAGCACTATCTTGAGGTTCATTTCCCAGTCGGCAAAGTTTGTCCCTTTGAAGACATTATCACCCATGATTATGTCGCGGATATTACCTTTGCCAATCATCTTGACAACTATAGTCCAACTATAAAGTCAACGAGTTATGGGTACAGTCAACTGTAAAAAAAAATAACAATATATTAGTCCAACTAATTATTAAAATATGACGAAACTGATTTGAAAGACGCGTAAGGCTAAGTATCTGAACGAAATTGTAATTCAATAATAGCCTCCCATATTTTCTTCAGTTTCTAACCCTCTGTAGACAACTCGGGAAATCTAATTTCCTAGTGGGCCAGGATCCCGTAAATAACACACAACTTGACTTTGGCCAAACAAGTTTATGATATTAACTAGGTAGATCTCGAAGATCAATTGGATCCCATCCAATTCCTAGATCGGTAGGTGGACATCCAAGTCCGAAAAATATATATCTAATACATATGTCAAGTATCCAATACATTTTCCTAACCATTCCTCTGAATCAACTAAGCCTGGCTTTGGCACAACAAACCTAATGATTCGAGTTAAGCGGGACCCATTGACAAGGAAAATTTCGTAATCAATGTCGATGGACAAGAAGTGATCTTGACTTTGGCCAACAAATCACAACTTGGACAGGACACCGATGTGGAACAAAACTCTCATGATTCAAACACATCCTCAATTGACAAAGGTCTTGACTTTGGCCAACAAACCAATGCCAATTTCGGATCTTGAGAAAGAATCATTCAATGGAAGGAAAATTGCTTAATATTGTTTGAGGGATTTTTCGCGTAATTGGCAACCAATTAATTTATCTTTGTTAGGTCTCATCATCATACACCCTTAAGCATGCTTCTAAAACATCATAAAGCGCGTAAAGTAAAGTAATAGTGATATGCGGATGGATATATAAACAACTTGTTCCTAGAACAAATCACTCACTTTCCGCTCCCCGCTAGCACTATTCTACTACTACCCAATCACATAATACAATAAGAGAAACCTCATTTACATTGAGGGGAATTAGGTGAGAAGAGAATACAAAGAGATAAAGAGATAAGGCTGGACACGCAGGTCCAATTAATAAATTCCAAATTTACAATAATTTCTAAAATTACCCTTTCCCTTCTAATATCCATCCGATATACACTATTCATTCATCACATACATATATATTCAAACAAGACATGCTTTTACAACCAATCTAATCCAATTAATTAGTCTTAGTTAAAGTGATCATCCAATGTTCAAACAACGGTTTGATTTTGTGCGAGTCCAACTCGATTAAGAATAAGTACACTTTTAATTCGTATTCAATACTAATTCGATTATTTAATTCCAAATTAAATGTTTACACTTTTAATATGCTTTAAAGACTTAGATTCTAAATCTAATCCTATTGGGTCTCAAAGCCCAACTAACATCCAATGTTGAATTTAATTCAAGTCAAATGGGCTTAGAATTGATTTATTAAGGCTTGGGCTTTGGTCAATGTGGGTCAAACCCAATTACCAAGCCCAAATAAGGAATCACCCTTAAGTGCCATAAAACAATTTTAAGCCCATAAGGCCCAATTAAATTTATTAAAGCCCATTAATTAAATTTTAATATTCCAAACATTAAAGTCCAATTAATCAAAGTGTAATACCAAGATTAATATATTAAACCAAATATTTCAAAAATACCCATTTAATTTATTAATCATCAATTTTTCAAAAATAAATGTCCAACATTAATTTAACAAAAATCAACTCCTTTACATGTCCTATGTATTCGGCCAAGGTGAGTTTTTTTTGTGTCGATTTGTTTTTCAATCCGATTGAATTATTAATCTACGTTCCGTACACGTTCTAAGTCATCCAATGATCTTAAACACAAAAAATTCCAATCCACTCCAAGTAGCAACACATTCGGCCAAGGCATGAATTTGGGGAAAAAAATCATCCAATGCATTTTTCATAAAATTGATTCCATATAACATCATGTTATATACATGCAAGCATACTTATTAATCAAATTTCACAAGAACATGCTTATATCAATTTCTTCATACCATTCGGCCAAGGTCAAGATTTTGGGGAAAAAACATCCAATGCTTTTTTCATAAAATTGATTCCATGTAATATCATTCTATATACATGCAAGCATACTTATTCATCAAATTTCACAAGAACATGCTTCAATCAATTTATCACACCCATTCGGCCAAGGTCAAAATTTTGGGGAAAAATCATCCAATGCATTTTTCATAAAATTGATTCCATGTAACATCATTTTACATACATGCAAGCATACTCATTCATCAAATTTCACAAGAACATGCTTCAACCAATTTTGTCAAATTTTAACCTAAAGTATTTCATGCTTAACCATGGCTCCATGATACCATTGTTGGTTTCTATAATATGTCCCAAGGAAAGATTAAGCATACATGAAATACAACAAAGAATATATATAAAAGATGAAGTATGGCGGAATCATACTTACAAGCTTTAGTGATGAAGAAAAACAAGCCAAATGGAAGCTCCAATGTTGGATGATTCGGCCAAGGAAGACAAGAAGAAGGAAGCTCCAAGCTTTGTGTATTCCTTGCTCTATGATGGTTTCCCTATCACCTCTTTTGATCCCTTGAAGGTGCTAGCCTTGCATGTTCCAAACATCAACCTTTTCTTCAAGCTTTTGGCAACCAAATTTGAAGAAGATGAAGACCAAAACTGCATGCAGTTTTCGGTCAAGAAAGAGAGAGAAGAGAGGATTTTCTTAATTGATTTTGATACCAAAAATCAATTTATATTTATGCCATAATATTTATTAAATAATAATAAATCTATGACACAAGCCATGCAAAGGCTTAGAGTGTCAAACACTCAAATTCCATGCATAACATTTGAGTGTAATATACACTATCACCATGCAATGCATCATCAATAAAATAATGCATATAATGACATGTGTCATGTGGGCCCCACACGTTTCCAAATGAAAGTGGGCCCACGTGCACTCACGCGCTCGGGTTCGATATTTCCGAAATACCGACTTACGTCGCGACGTTATTTAAATCGAATTTTAAATAAATAATCGCGCCTAGCGAAATTATTATTTACGTCGCTAACGAATTAATTCTAAATTAACTCGTATGCCCGAATTAAAATCTAATTTTAATTTCGCGTCGAAATCGAATTTCGATTATTATATCGAATATAATAATTTTATCGATTAATTCCAATTAATCGTTCTCTCTCTCTAAACTAAACAAGGTACTTTATCCGAGATAAAGTTTCTTCTCCGCAATTAATCCAAGATTAATTAAGTTCGAATCAAATATCATAGGTGAATCTTCAGGAAGCGACCCAAGAGATCTCCGGATATGTTGGCAGTAAATTCGGTCGTCGGATAATCCGAACACGCACGTACCTCGTACTACGTTCTCACCGATTCACAAGACAAGGTTGGCTTCTAGCAAAGCGCCATGTCTACCCCAATTCTCCAGAAATATTCTTATAGGAATATAAGATCTATATCAAGCGTAGTATACCGTAGTATTGCGTACATCGATCCAGTATCGGATGATCACATGCTAGGCCTGGGGATGGAGATGTGTCTGCCCCGTACGAAACATATATCGGACATCAAACAGCTAGTCTCTTTAAATCAGACAATCCTGACCTAGTCATATTGTCCCGACGGTTGCAACCTTTTATAGAGTACTAGTTCTGTGTCCTGCGTGATCATCACCTCCATATGTCTGAAGCGATACTTCCATCTTGACATCACATCCAGTACACTACGATTCTCGATAAACCCAGAAGAGGTGTACACAGAACCGGTTAGGGTCCCCAACCAAAAACCAAAGTTTACCGATTGTCGCAAGTACTAGCGATGTAAGTCTCAGGTTAAGACCATATACACCTACCCTGATGCGGCCTCCCATAGACACGCAGACATACTACCAATGGGATTCCGCGGGGTCTATCCAGAGCGAAGCTGTTTTCCGTACCATCGGTAAAACACAACCTCCTATTGCACTTGCATAAGTATCCAATACTTAATTATATGAGAACTATGCTGTTGTGCCCTCACAACGTGCACAAGCGCAATACTAGTCTATTCCGCATTATCGATGTCCAATCTCGATAATACTCCGACTAGGGATATTTAATGATTAAACTTTTATAGATTGATACTGTCTCATATCATCTCAATCCAGTATTAATCATATGGACTTTCGCCATTTATTAGTCAAAGTAAATAATATTACAAAACGGCAAAAGGCAATTTCATAATCACATAGTTAATTTTGTACAATAATACAATATCATTTACAAACAGTGACGCTATGGGACATAATGTCTAACATACAATATGCCAATGAAGTTGTATGTTTGTTGCTACTTTGATGTACTTTCAAGCATGCAATCTTAGATGTGAAATATATGTAAATTTAGGTGTAAGTTTTATTTTTGTACATGTGAATTTAGAAGCATGGTACTCTTGGAAAGAAGTGTTACTTAAGCTTGATTAAATTATTACACAAATCATTTCATTACAAGTGACATAAGTAAGGGACCATTCCGAACCCAACGGTTTGAGGTCTTCCCTTGCGAGGGGTGAGTGTGGCCTTAAATCTCATTTTCCTGGTTCACACCGGGTGGCGACTCCATTATTCTCCGGTTTAGTCCCCCGCGGGCTACTTCGTACTCCCAACTAGGCCGCGAGCCTAGGACAGCATGCGTCGCCCAGTTTCTGTGTCCCACACAGCCTCTATGGTAAAGTCATCAATACAAGATTGCTTTATCCTCCTCCATATAATGGCCCCACCACCTAGGGTAAACACTGATTCAGATGCTGATTTCCTACAATCGACATTCGTCTGAAAATCAGAGTCTGTATATCCACTGAGGATCCTATCCTTACCAGAATATATAAGCATATAATTTCTCGTTCTCTTAAGATATTTGAGACTATTTTTTACAGCACCCAAAAATCCAATTGGGTTAGACCGAGACTTACTGACTACTCCCACTGCAGAATAGATGTATGATCTCGTGTATAATATAGCATACATGAGACTAACCAACTACTGAGGCATATGAGATATGTCTTATTTCCTCAACTCCTTGCTACGTGGAATTGTGTCCTGATTACAGAACACACTACCGTCCATTCAGAATCAGCTCTAGAATTTACGTATGGGTTTCTATCCGATATACCAAGGGAAAATACAATTCATTTATAAAGCTCATTTATATTAAAATTTTGAATTCCTAATTTTAAACCATTAAACCAATTAATCTTATTAATTTATTTTCATCCATATCATATTCAAATTTAACTCTTTTAAATTTCATAAAATTATATTTTATGACTAGAATATCCATACATCTAAAACATATTATGACATGTGAAAATGCAAGAGAATGCACCATAAGCTATATGACATGTTGTTCAAATATTTTGAAAAAAAAACATACATATAACATAAAAATAAAATTACACAAAATATTTCAAGGCATCATTTGGTCTTCAAATCTCGCTCCATGGAAATGTGTTGAGTCTTTGGCGGTATCGACACTCAAAGTGTATAGAAGGTTACAACTTGAAACTTTTACACAAGAAAATAAATTTACAACACTTGAAAAAATAATGGCCATATGGACTTCCATTCCCAAAACCAAAAACAACAAAAAATAAAATCCATAAGAATTACGATTGATACAATACATTCATCTCATGAATCAAAAGAACTAAACATTCATCAAATGAATATAATAACTTGCCTACTCATCACAACATACTAAAATAATTTATATCTCATATAAATCAATAAAACCAGAAAATTTTAATTAAAAAAAAGGATTAAGAATACTTTTCAACCTCGCTCTTTTTGCCAATTGTATGAAACGTTTTCCTTGCGCATCGAAAGCAGCTTAGACACCGGTATCGACCTAGAAATTTTATTCTGCCCTCTCTCTTTGATGGCCAAATCTGACCAGCCCTTGGTCTAATGTTTTGCTTTTGTTTTTAACAATTTTTTAGCCTCAGAACAACCTCCGAACAAAAGCTCATATTTGATCCATTTTGCACCCAAAAATCACGTACAGCTCACCCAAAAGCCCTCTTTTGTGTGTGGTATAACAATATTTTAGGTCTGTTTTTTCTCACTAAAATAGCCCCAAAACACCCTTGAAATATCCCTTTATGTTCCCTAATTTTTATGGACAAAAAACAAATCAAACCAAACCCAAAAAACAACCAACAAGTGTGGCAGTGAGCAAATATTATGCTCACTGCTGTGTAATCACTAAAGAAAGAAGATTAGAATTTTATTCCAACTCCAAATGGTCTTCTGTGCTATGTTTCGTAACTAAAAAAGACAAGGGTGTGCTTGATTGACATAAACTATCTCTAAACACTTTAGAGATTACGATAGTCACACCAGAGTTTTACTTTTCCTTTTGTTCTTTCTTTTTTTCTTTCAACAATTAAGAGAAAAAGATGAATTATGGTGGCTAGGGTTTCACAAAAGGAATTAGAGTAAAAAAAAATATACTAATCCTTTTATACTTGGGGTTTAATATGTTTTAAAATTAAAACAAAAAACTTTTCCCTTCCCATGAGTTTCACCCAGGCCCTATAATATTGTAACAACCAAAATTTTTAATTGTTATCATAATGACATAAAGATGTTAATAATCAAATCATATAATTAACATTCATGAAAAATTTATTTTTAAAATCCTTTATTTCCTAAACTAGCATATTAAATAATTTAATAATTACATTAAATTAAATGATTATCTGTCTATTACGAATAGAAATATTAACATTCATAATAGTTATGAATAAATCGTTCATTGGAGAATCAATGGTACTTATTATAAAAATAATTAGAGGAGTATAACAGACATTATGACTTGGCTCTAATTATGAGATACTCGTGAAGGGCAGATCCATATGCAATAAAATATATCGATGGACACCGATGTAGTTCAGCTTTTATTATTTATCTAAGGCAACGAGAGTGAAAACTTCGAGTTTTTAGTGGAATAACTTGAAGTTAATAATTTAGAATATTTAATTAAGAGTTTAATTAATATTCCGAGATTATTGGAGCTCGGAACCGCATGTCGATTTGGTCCATGTGCTAGCTCGATATACTGTAACAAATTAAATATAATTGGATTGTCTAATTATATACTCATATATATATATTTATTTTTTATATGATTAAAAATAATTTTGTCACACTTGAAACTATATATTAATTTTATATATGGTTTTCATAATAAATGATTATATGATAATTATTTATTATAATTATTTAATTAAATTATTTGTATAATTTAATAAAGATTTGATTTCATAATTCCCAAAATTATGTTTTGGAAACTCTTGGGTACCATGGATGTTATATCTTTTTTATTTAGTAGTATTTTTAATGTCATATAATGACATTGATGAAAATAATTTTGATGTTACAATACTAGGGCTGGCCGAAAATACCAAGAGGAAATGGAAGGGTTTTGGTTTAATTTTGGAAGTCAAAACACTAATTATAAAAAGAAATTTGGATTTTCTTTTTGCTAACTGATAAGTGCACAAAAGTGTAATTTGAACACTGCTAACTCGGCTTAATTATCTTGTATTTAATCTTAATTAGATT